>CANYBF010439495.1:0-14848 GCA_948192965.1 Dalechampia spathulata
GCCCGAATTTCTTCAGAGTTGGGTTCAGGATTTCAATTTTATTTGTATTCCGTATTATTATATTCACTTTATCTGATTTTAATGAAAAGTCAAATCACATGCAATTTAGGTTGTAGTTGAATTAAGTCTGGTTTCATGGTAATAGGCAAATAGAGGCAGTTAGCACGTATAAAAGCAATAAAGGCAGGAAATGAAAGCAATAAAAGCAGAAAATGAAATACGGGCATTTACGTACAACCCGCTCGAATGAAAAGCGATAAATAAGAAACAAAACTCGGGTATTTATTACAACCCATCAAAATGAATAAGGAAAGCATAAAAAACAGGGCCTGAAAAAAGCCTCGAAGTCCGTATCCACACGTTTTCCCGTGTTACACCGAATTAGGGTTTCGTTTGAATCCTGAGTCTGAATACCGATCAATGCCCTAATTCCCCGTATCGTCCCTTCAAAATCTCACAACAAACGCGTAAAAAGGAACAAATACAAAACGTAAAATCGCAAACACGAAACGAGATTAAAAACAAAGTCAAATATTGTAAAACGCAATATTAATGCACAAAACATCAAACCCTAAGCAAAACATATGATTCTAACATGCAAATCATGCCAAAAATCATAAAATAGAGCAAGGAAGATTCGGCTAAAATGGAAATCAAGCATGCATATCAAGATCATACCCGTACATGTATATTATGGAGGGGAACATACCCGTACGGGTATCTTTATACCCCAAACGCACATGCAACATACAAAACATACACATTCGCACAAGATAGAAACATACCCGTACGGATAAACAATATACCCGTACGGGTATGATCATCAAGGATCAATAAAAACTTACTCGAACGCTCATGCATGACCAAAAAGAAATTATTCTAGAAAAAAGCAATCCGAATCATTTACCCACAAGATCAAGCATGGATCATGGATTATTTCATATTGGATCATCAAAAACAAGTCAAAATAGAGTGAAATCAAAAGTCAAAGTGAAGAGACTTACCTTTTGATGAATCTCCTAGTGATCTTCAAGCTTTGATCCTTCCAAAGTCAAGGTATTCAACAAAACTAACCTAAATGAAGTCAGATGACACTAGATCCTCTAAGTTTTGATTGAAATTAAAGCTAAGAATTAAAGTTTAATTTCGTAGGTTTTTTGAGAGTTTAAATTTTTTTTTTCGTTCTGATTTCTTCAAATTAGCCAAAAGTCCCCCTTTTCTTAAAAAATTTTTGAATTATATCTGCCAGAGGAAACTTACCCGTACGGGTATCTTTGGGAAGAGATTCGGGTAAGTTACATACCCGTACGGGTAAGTAACATACCCGAATTGGTTCCTTAAGGATACTCGTTCGGGCAAGTACCTAAAATGCACAAAATGCCCTTCAAGCAACCCTAATTCGAATCCTGAACTGCACCGGGACAAACTGAGATGCCCGTGAGGGCAAAACGACAAGGAGATAGGCTCAATTCATCCCAATCAATCCGACCAATCCAAAATTAGGGTACGACAGAGATGTTATGCCCATAAGGGTGAGAGCCAAAATATTACATAGAACTCTTCCCCCTCCATTGTCTAAGCTCAATGGCAACTTGAAATTATCTAAGGATGACAAGGAGATGTTTGTCAAGGTTGTTAATTTGTGAGTGATGCCAGGGAAATCAATCCACCCTTCTGCAATTGAAAAGTTACAATTGCTAGTTTTTGAACACATCAAGGGGACCGTTTGGGAGAAGTATTTCCAGATTCGATGCCCAGTCTTCTATGAGCTGGTGTATGAGTTCTATAGTAGCTACAAGCTAGACAAGGAAAAGCTCATCGGATTAGACAGCCCCGAAGTCATTCAATTTCGATTAATAGATAAATCCTTTTCCTTCTCAATTGATGAATTCAATTTGACATTGGGATTGATTGATGAGGTGACAGATGAGTACTTTGAGAGATATTATGATTTACTAGCTGAGTTTGATGTTGATGGCCTTTGGGAGCATTATGCCCCTACTTCGACCAAGAGATATGATCCAACATCAGCCAAGGACATCTACTTGTTTGATAGTTCTTTGACTTATCTTCATCGACTGATTATGTACAGCTTGTCCTGTCGTAATGATTCACCTAGTATTATAACACGGGTGGAGCTGTTCTTGCTGGATTGCATGGTGCATAAAAATAGGTAAATCTTGGCTATTTTATCGCTGCCCAGTTCAGAGCCGCTGTCGCTAGCTCCAAGAGGCTTATCCTTGGCCATATCATCACTCATCTTGCCATCCAGCTTCAGAAGAAGGAGGGTGAGCCTAACTTTAAATTCTTCAAACCAGGGCAGGCTGATTGTAGCCATAAAAGAGAGGGTTTTCAGGAAGACCAAACTGGTCATAGGAGCTTCTCCTATGCCCATAAAGCCACCACCAACAATAGGTCCCACTGATACTGCTGTTATGATCGAACTTAATTCCCTCCACAAGCAACTTGACAAGTTGACAGAAACCTTGGAGGAGTCCATGTGGTAGATTCTCTTGGCCTGGATGAGTTAGATGCTAAGATTGGCGAGCTTCACCATTCCTTCAAAATGCAGCAATGAAATGAGCACCATGCAGCATAAATTCCCCCACCAGGCAATGTTCTCACTTTTCTGTTTTTCATTTGTCCATTGCTGATGCCTATTTTTTGTGCTGCTATGCTCACATAAGGATAATGTGTCTTAAGTGTGGGGGGGATGTTTTGGTTGCTGTTCTGCTACTGCATTATTTCTCTGTTGCTGTTGCTTGCTTGTGAATTCACTTTTTTAGATTTTTAGTTTTTGACAGGTTTTTGATTAAAATTTTTGCAAAATACTACCACATTTATCCTTATGCTATGCCTTATTTTATTATGTTTGGTAGTTCTCATATGCCTATCTATTGACCAACCTTCTTTCATAACATTATGCTGATGAAATTAATGCTGTTTTTTAGTTTTTCTTGGCATGTTCTATTTTGATGGACCATTTAAACTTTCAGTAAGATTGATTGAATTCTTAGTGTTTGTCTACAAACGTTGTTACTGCGCTTTACTTGGAATAACAATTATGTTGGTAATATGAAAATCATATTTTTTTTACTGAAATTCCTTGCCTAACAATTTTGTTTTTAAATGAAAAGAAAAAAAGGGAAAAACATAAGTGTTAAAAACCTACATTTGGTCGATTGTGTGTAGTACGACACTCATAGCCCCTTAAGTGGCTTATGTATGGAGCAGCCAATGTAGGGAGAACTTTACCCTTTTGTAGGCTGGTTCTCAGTTTGACAAATAACACTTAAAAAAGGAATTGTATTTTATACCTTTACTGATTAAAACGAGGTGGATCAGGCCTAGTTTTCCTTAAACTAATTTATGAATGGAGTCGTTGGCAAAGGGAGAGTATTCCCCTCATTTGGACCGTTTATGATCTCGAATTAAATAATTCCTGGCTTATGAATTTTGCACTTTATGGTTGAAAATGCAGGTTGGGCAATGGATGCTTAGCAAAATGAAAGCAAGATCTTTTTATCAATTACATATGAATTTAGTTTGAATAAAATGGAAAAGCAATGATTTTTTATGGCTAACTCTTTGAATTTATGTTGAATTTGCTGGTTGGTTAAATTTTCTTAATGAATGGTCTTGCTAAGAAGGATTGGGGAATGGTATTAATTTTGTTTGCTATTTGTTTTGTTTGAGGGAAGGTTCTGTTGTGGGTATAAGTGAGATAATGTTATGGGCATAAGAATGCTTGAGGGCAAGCATTGGATAAGTGTGGGAGTATTTGATCGAGCCTCAAAATGTCATATTTTATGCCCATAAAGCACCCATTTTAGCATAATTTATCTGTTAGAATAGTTGACTTGCATACATTTCGTATTTTGCAGGTCAAAACGGTGAGTTTTAGGAAAACGTGCTTAAATGGAAAGTTTTAAAGATTATATGGATTTTAGAGTTTCGGGACACCGCTTACGAGCATAAGACAGAGTGAAATGACCTGTCAAAACTGTGTTTTGGGAAGAAGAGGTTGAGTCGAACTCAAACACGTGTGAGCTGGAAGCTGATAAGGCTTGTGGGCATAAGGGACACCAAAATGACAACACTTGGACAGTTTTGGAGATTGGATGAGGACGAGTTTTACTTAGACTTAATCTCCTTAGGCTAGATGAAAAAGTGATTGGGAACAATTCAAACTCTTTTATCTGAAGATTAGGATTATTAATTATTTATTTTTATTAATTTAATTATTTTATTTTGCCTTCTATAAATAGGAGCATGTTTCTATGTAGAAGGGGTTCCTAGTTTTCGGTTCTAAATATTTATTCTAGCATTTCTAGTTTGGTTTTTATTGTTTTAAGTTAATTTCAGTTTTTATTTCCTTTATTTTATTTTATGTTGATTTTGCCCATGATGCTAGGCTAGGTGATTGTTTTTCCCAATTGGAAGCAATTCAAGTTACTCGTTAATGATTATGTGAGATCTAAATGATCCTAATTCCATTGGCAAAGCACTATTATCTCTAATTTAGAGTCACATAAAACCATTGTTTTTCCTAATGCATGTAAATAAGGCATGTTGCATGTTTCTAAGTTCTAGCATATAGCTAAGCAGGTTGTTTGATATGGAAAAGTCACTCAACTTGCTGGAGTGGTAAAGCAGGATGCTATCCTTGTTGCAACATGCGATAGTACTTCTGTGGGTTAGAGGATCTAGTTTGAACACGAGGGATACTGGATTGCAACTGTTAACTAGATTTGGGTCTTCCTAATTCCTAATGCAATTTCGGGATGACTTAGTGAGAATCTATTTCCACCTTGTCTATCCTGGGATTAGAGGTGTTTCATAGAGCTTGTTTTATGGCATCTTACAAATAAGGGAAGATTGGGGCATGCGAGACTTGCTTGGAAAATTATAACCGGCTTAGTGCCATTATTGCCTTTGGATTATTATTGAATCAATGATCATATTCAATTAATGAATACTTGATGCTTTTGGTTAGGAGAATTACTTTTTATTGATTTCCTCCCGTTTATTTTATTAGTTTCTTCATTTGTTTTAATTACTTTCTGATTCATCTAGTTTATTTTTAAATGCAAAGAATTAAGTGAGTTAAAACCGTCTCTGTGAGATTTGACCCTTACTTCCACTGCTACAAAATCATAATTCCAACGTGTGGCTTGTAAGGAATTAATTTGATGGAAGCGACAACCGATCAGTTAGGTTTTGTAATTATGGGTTCGCGTGAGATTAATGCTTGGGGCATTAAGTTGTAACTGAGAGTTTAATTCCTGTGAGTTTGCTCTTGTTGTAAAGGTTTAATTATGAGCCTAAAAACACTAGGGTTACGATTTATTTTGAGGAATCCTTTATTGTATTGATTGTGAATTGTGATTAGGGGAACCCTAAGTTGAGAACTTAGAAGAAGTAGATGTAGGCCAAGCGTTAGTGTCGAACCACTATAAAGCGCGTGTGGCCACTTCCGCTGGGATTTTAGGTATCTTCAACTTAAGTTTTTCATTATCAAATTGATGAAATATAAGTTTATGATACTTTTTGATATAATAATTTTCTTGGTGAAATATTTACTTTAAAATAAGATAATTTATAATTTATGATAATCGTTAAGATAATCTAACCATGAAAAGGGAGAAGTCCTTGCAAAAACTTCAATGAATAAATCATTAATAAGAAATAAAAGAAGTGATATGAATTCACATTTAGTGAAAAAGTAGAGAAAAAATGAAAGAAAGGTGTGTCCTTTTGGTTTGTATTAGTACCTGGGTATTTCTTTAATAGAAAAATATAGATAGTGTCTTAGTAATGTAGTATGGCTAATTTAAATTCTAAATTCATAGTAAGTAATGGTTAATTTGCCTCCTTAGTTTAAGGAGGAAATGACTTGTTATCATGAGCCCTCGAAAATGATTCTAAATGAGTATTTATGCTCATTATCTTCTTTGGTGAAAGGCATATTTGATAATTTAATCATTAAAGATACAGACAACTTCATATGTTGTATCAGATGACTTAATTGATTGTAGATTGAGTCTGTTATTTTTATTTCATACTTGATTGCTAAGGGCATAAGTTGCGAATCAACCATTAAGAGTATTTATGAATTGCCTGCTTGGAGCCATGAAAGAAAGGTTGACATTGGCCGTTGAGCCGTAATATTAAGATCAATATAAACTGTTACACCCGCATTAAAGACCCTAGGAGTTATGCATTATGATGCGTGTATGCGTAGATGAATGGTAGGATTGAATGATGTATGTGATGTGTATGAATGTATGATGATGGTTTTGTGTCTGTGCGTGTAGGTGTTGCTACGAGTTGCTATATGTGCTTGATTTGTGTGTGGTCACCTTATTGAGGAACGTGTCTTCTCGGTTGGATGAGGGACGGCGTGTATATGTGATTTTGTATGCTTTGGAAGTGTGTTTAGGGTTAGCAAGGGCGTTTGTGACAGTTACAGACGAGTTTAGGCTTGCCAAAAGGCTTAGGTTCAATTTTAGGAAGTGGTACGGGCGTACAGATTGGTCGTACGGTCATACGAGACAGGGGAACTACAGAGATTTTAGGTTCTGGAGGGCGTACGGGCGTACCAGAGGGCGGTGCAGCCGGACGCGAGCTCGCAGGAATTTAGGTTTGTCAGTAACATCGAGTATGTATGGGCGTACCAAATGGGGTACGCGCGTACCGTTACTCGCAGGAAATTGTGTTTGTCAGAAGTTTTAGGTCGGTACGGGCGTACCAATATCCGTACGACCGTACACGACGTTAAATTGACTTTTTAAGGGTTAAAACAGACGGTTTTTCCTTAATTCCTTCCTTTTTCCTTAAACTAAAACACCCCTAAACCCTACCAAATATTCCCTTTAGCAATTCTAAGCATCCTTAACGTCCGAGAACGCGGAATAGAAGCTAGATACGATTAGAGACAAGATCATCGGCTTACGCTAGAAGTAGCTTGATTTTCAGGTTAGTGCTAGTTTGATGTCTTTTGCCACTTTTTGGCTTATAGTTATTGCCTTATGACTTGAATTAAGTCTAGGCTTATGATTTGGATACGTATGATATCATTCTACTATGATATGTGATGGATGTCTATTCTGATGCTTGGAATGTTATATTTTCCTTGCTTGATGATATGTTAAATGCCCCATTCTTTTAGTATGAGGGGTGTATATGTAAAGGACATGATCATATGCATCATGATGACGTATGAAGGGGAAAAGAGTGAGAAGAAAGTGAGTAATGAGGGCAGAGCTTAGCTCTGGGTACATTGGATCAATAATGAATGGGATTCCTTCGGGAATCAATAGAAATGTAACCTCCCAATAAGGGAGATGAGTCTCGAGACCTATAGTAGGATTGAGTGCAGAGCACTCCACAGTTAAATGGCCTCCTACGGGAGATGAGTACCGGTACCTATCGGGATCCAGGGTGTGCGAAAGGAATGTGCACAATTACAGGAAAATAAGAGTGAATGAGTGAAAAGAGAATGAGGGAGACTGCTAGGTGCAGTTGCATTTGCATTGCATGAGATGATAGGATTGAACTATTCTGATATGATGATTATGATGTATTGCTATATGTGGCATAACTGTTTATATGTGTTTCTAGCACCACTGAGTTTATCTCAGCATTTGTCATTTGATGAACGTAGGTTCAGAGCCCACGGGTGAACGTTTAGAGAAGGTTTAGAGGTTGTCAGCTGAGACAGATTGATCTCGACTTGGTACGGGACTTCTACGGCATACTCCGATCCTCTTTTGGTTGTGTAGCTAGGGTGGCAGTAGTTATGTAATCATTGTATAGCTTTTAGTGGTATTGTGTATGCACTCACAGACACAGATTGTATAACAGGTTATATTTATATATATGAGATACAGTATAGCCTGTTATTATATGTTGCTTGAGTGTATGTTGAGGTTATCCAGGGTATGTTTGCGCATCACATTGTTTTCGTCGCACGACCACCATTACGTTTAGAGACGTGTCCCCATATGACGTTTGTACGATGCATCCCTTGTGGTGCAGGCACTGGTCTTCTTCTGGGGGCCGCTGTCTATGTCATGGGAGCATGTCCTCCTGGGTATGGGCCGAGTGTGACATGTTAAAGTGGTATCAGAGCTATGGTTTAGCTCGATGGATTTTATGGTTATTAGTTCATACTACTGCCAGTATCTAGAAAGCTACACTTGAGGAGTTGCTAGTCTGTACCATTGCTGACTGTTAGGTTTCTATTATGTTTGTTGTATTACAGATTGAGTGTGATGACGGACAGAGCCATCATTGTGGGTGAAGAGGAGGGGGGTAACTTTAATCCTCAAGAAAGTTCATCTGAGACGGGGAATGTGAGTGGAAGACAACTTCGTCAAGAGGAACAGGCTGGGCTAAGTATGAGGGCACCGCAAACAGATAGGGTTGATGCCTCAGCAGCTGATCCAATGGCAGCGCATTTTGCTCAATTTGTACAGTTTATGAGGGCACAGGGTCAGATGTTACCTGTAACTCCAACACCACCTCCACCCCCGCCAGAACCTAAAGAAGAGTATAAGCTAGACTTCAAGAAGTTAAGAGCTTATGGGGCTATGGATTTTGTTGGGACTATTGATCCGTATGTGGCTGAGACTTAGTTAGAGAAGATACAGAGAGTGTTGAGGCAATTGAAGTGTCCTGAAACAGCTAAATTTGAGTATACCATCTCTCTACTACAAGAAGATGCATATGAATGGTGGAAAACCATTCCACAGAGTATGGCTGATCCTCCGGTGCTTACATGGGCTAATTTTTAGAGAGAGTTCCGACAGAAATATGTGCCGATGGCCTATACTGATAAAAAACTGCATGAGTTCTTGAATTTGACTCAGGGAAACATGACTGTGGCAAAGTATGAGAGGGAATTCACGAGATTAGCCTATTATGCCACTAACATTCTGACATCCGGGAGAGAACGGTGTAAGAGGTTCGAGCAGGGTTTGGATCTCCAGATTAGAGCATTGGTTCATGGTTTTAATTATGATGACTTTTCTGCTTTAATGGCCAATGCGTTGAATCAGGAGCGGATTCTGCAAGAGGGACAAAGGAGGCAAGAAGCGATGAGGAGACCGTTTCGAGAGCCGAGTTCTTCATCGGGATCCTCGAAGAGGGGGAGATTTAGAGGTCCCTTTTTACCATGACTAGTGGGAGTATGACCGCCTACACCTCGATGGACACAGATTGGGAGACCCACTTACTCTAGTGGCAACGGCAGTACAGGGTCTGGATTGATGGCATGTCATATTTGTGACCGGACACATCACGGGGCTTGCCGGATGGGGTCAGATTTGTGTTATCGTTGTGGCTAGGCTGGGCACTATGCTAGAGAGTGTCCTACCCGTGACAACATCCCAGTACACACTGTATCAGAGGGTGGTTCGTATCAGCAGCAGAACCCGAATATGAGATTGGGTTCGGGTGGTTCCCAAAGCACAGAGAGAGGCAGAGGAGGCCGTGACAGTGGGAGCCGAGGAACAAGTCAAGAGTCGGTGAACCAAGCAATTGGCGTTCCTACCAGAGTGTACAATTTGGTTCAGCAGGACAAGCAACATGCCTCTGATGTCGTGATCGGTAATGTTTTTATCTCTAATCATGAGGCGTTAGTGTTATTTGATCCGGGTTCTTCGCATTCATATATTAATACAGAATTTGCCCAAGCACTTGAGAGGAATAGTGAAGAGTTAGGATATGAGATAGTTGTGTTGAGTCCATTAGGTAAGAATGTAAAAGTGGATAAGGTGTTGAGACAGTGTCCTTTGGATATACACGGTGTGTGTTATCCATCTGATTTAGTTGAGATGCCATTTAGGGATTTTGATGTTATTTTGGGTATGGAGTGGTTAGCACGGTATAGAGCAGTGATGGATTGTCACCAGAAGACTGTAACCCTACAGCATCTAAAGCAGAGAATGAAAGTGATACGGGAAATATGCCGTCTGTAATGGCAAGGTTGATTTCTGCAGTAACGGCACATCGGTTGATAGCACAGGGTGGTGAAACTTACTTAGCATATGTGACAGATACCAGATAGAGGGAGGTACAGTTATCAGATATCCCCACCGTTTGTGACTATCCAGATGTATTTCCTGCAGAGTTACCAGAGTTGCCGCCAGAACGAGAAGTTGAGTTTGAGATAGAGGTGATACCAGGTACAGAACCCATTTCTATTATACATTATAGAATGGCCCCATTGGAATTGAGGGAGATGAAGGTACAGTTGCAAGAACTATTAGAGAAAGGCTTCATTAGATTGAGTATTTCGCCTTGGGGTGTGCCAGTGTTGTTCGTTAAGAAGAAAGATGGGACGATGCGGATGTGTATTGACTATCGGCAGCTTAATAAGGTGACCATTAAGAACAGGTATCCATTGCCACGTATTAATGACTTGTTTGATCAGTTAAAAGATGCTGCAGTGTTTTCGAAGATTGATTTGAGATCAGGGTATCATCAACTACGAGTGAAAGAGGGTAGTGTAGCCAAAATAGCATTCCGTACTCGGTATGGGCATTATGAATTCTTAGTAATGCCGTTTGGATTGACTAACGCGCCAGCAGCATTTATGGCCTTAATGAATACAGTGTTTGCAGATTATTTGGATTAGTTTGTAGTGGTATTTATCAACAACATTCTCGTGTATTCAAAGACAAGCGAGGAGCATGACAGACATCTGAAATTGGTATTGCAGTGATTAAGGGAAAAGCAGTTGTATGGTAAGCTTTCTAAGTGTTCATTTTGGTTGGAACAAGTAGCATTTTTAGGGCATGTGATTTTGGTAGAGGGTATCCGAGTTGATCCGAGCAAGATAGAAGCGATTTTGAATTAGCCAATACCACGGAATGTCAGTGAGATCCACAGTTTTCTAGGATTAGTTGGTTACTACCGTCGATTTGTAAAAGGGTTTTCTATGCTTGCTTTACCGTTGACAACATTGCTTCGGAAGGATGTTTCTTTTTATTGGTCTGAGGAATGTCAGCAGAGTTTCGACTGCCTGAAAGACTGTTTAACTCAAGCTCTAGTGTTGACATTACCTACGCCGGGGTGAGCTTTTATTGTTTATAGCAATGCGTCACTTAATGGTTTAGGATGTGTATTGATGCAGGATAAGAAAGTGATAGCATACGCGTCACGACAGCTGAAACCGCACAAAAGGAATTACCCGACACATGATTTGGAATTAGCAGCTATTGTGTTTGCATTGAAGATTTGGTGACACTACTTGTATGGGGAATTGTGCTACATGTACACGGATCACAAGAGCCTAAAATATTTGGGTACACAGAGGGAACTGAATTTAAGGCAACGACGGTGGTTAGAACTGATCAAGGACTACGATTGCATCATTGACTATCATCCAGGCAAGGCCAATTTGGTTGCCGATGCATTAAGCCGTAAGTTAATTGTAGGATTAAGATAGTCCTCTTTGATGTTGGTATTAGAAATGCGATAGTTACATGGGACATTGACAGTGCAACCTGAATGTCTCTTAGCTCAGTTACACCTGCAAGTTAAACCGGTGCTAATAGAACAAATTCAACAAAGTGTAGTGAATGATGAAGAGTATCAGAAGCAGTTACAAAAAGTTCAGGCTGGTAAGACTACTCTTTTTAGGGTGGACGGTGATGGAAATCTGAGACATGGAATGCGTTTATACATTCCAACAGATGGGGAACTGAAACGATAGATTTTGGAAGAGGCTCACGCATCTATGTATACTTATCATCCGGGAGGTACCAAAATGTATAGGGATCTAAAACAATACTACTGGTGGGTAGGTATGAAGGCAGAGATAGCAGATTATGTTGCTAGGTGTTTGATATGCCAGCGTATTAAGGCAGAACATCAGGTACCCACAGGGTTACTCAGTCCGTTGCAGCTTCCAGAATGGAAATGGGACCGTATTACGATGGATTTTATCACAGGACTGCCAATGACACAAGCTAGACATGATGCCGTATGGCTAATAGTTGACAGATTGACGAAGACAGCTCATTTCTTACCTGTACGCATGGACTACAGCTTAAAGCGATTGGCTAGCTTATATATAGCAGAGATTGTCCGATTACATGGAATTCCATCTTCTATTGTGTCTGACAGAGATCCGAGGTTTACGTCACGTTTTTGGGGTACATTTCAACGAGCTTTAGGTACTAGAGTTCAATTTAGTACAACTTTTCATCCCCAGACCGACGGACAGTCAGAACGTGTAATACAGATTCTAGAGGATATGTTACGAGCCTTTGTATTGGAATGGGAAGGTAGTTGGGATCGCTATATTCCTTTGATAGAGTTTGCCTACAATAACAGTTATCAGACGAGCATTCAGATGGCACCGTATGAGGCACTATATGGACGCCGATGTCGTACGCCATTACATTGGGATGAAGTAGGTGAACGGAGATTAATAGGTCCAGAGTTAGTGCAACAGGCAGAGGATCAGGTACATTTAATTAAGAGTCGATTGAAAGCTGCATCCGATCGCAGTAAATCATATGTGGATCTGAAACGACGAGATGTAGAGTACAGTATTGGAGATAAGGTATTTCTTAAGGTGTCTCCATGGAAGAAAATCATGCGATTTGGTCAGAAGGGTAAGCTAAGTCTGAGATTCATTGGTCCCTATGAGATTCTTGAACGGATTGGACCATTAGCTTATCGGTTAGCATTGCCACCTGAGTTAGATCGAATCCATAATGTTTTTCATGTTTCGATGTTCAGGAGATACAGATCAGATCCTTTGCATGTCATTTCAGTTGAGGCTATAGAAATACAGCCAGATTTGACTTACCGTGAAGAGCCAGTACAGATTCTAGCCCGAGAGACCAAACAGTTACGGAATAAACAGATAACATTGGTCAAAGTGTTATGGAATCATCATACCGGGCAGGATGCTACATGGGAATGAGAGGCTACAATGAAAGCACAGTATCCCCACCTGTTTACCAGTAAGTTAGTAGGAATTTCAAGGACAAAATTTCTTTTTAGGAGGGGAGAGTTGTTACACCCATATTAGAGACCCTAGGAGTTATGCATTATGATGCGTGTATGCGTAGATGAATGGTAAGATTGAATAATGTATGTGATGTGTATGAATGTATGATGATGGTTTTGTGTCTGTGCATGTAGGTGTTGCTATGAGTTGCTATATGTGCTTGATTTGTGTGTTGTTACCTTATTGAGGAGCGTGTCTTCTCAGTTGGATGAGGGATGGCGTGTATATGTGATTTGGTATGCTTTGGAAGTGTGTTTAGGGTTAGCAAGGGCGTTTATGACAGTTACAGACGAGTTTAGGCTTGCCAAAAGGCTTAGGTTCAATTTTAGGAAGTGGTATGGGCATACGGATTAGTCGTACGGTTGTACGAGATAGGGGAACTACAAGGATTTTAGGTCCTGGAGGGCGTACGGGCGTACCAGAGGGCAGTACAGCCGGACGCGAGCTTGTAGGAATTTAGGTTTGTCAGTAACATCGAGTACGTACGGGCGTACCAAATGGGGTACGGGCATACCGTTACTCGCAGGAAATTGTGTTTGTCAGAATTTTTAGGTCGGTACGGGCGTACCAATATCCGTACGGCCGTACGCGATGTTAAATTGACTTTTTAAGGGTTAAAATAGACGATTTTTCCTTAATTCCTTCCTTTTTCCTTAAACTAAAACACCCCTAAACTCTACCAAATATTCCCTTTAGCAATTCTAAGCATCCTTAACGTCCGAGAACGCGGCATAGAAGCTAGATACGATTAGAGACAAGATCACCGGCTTACGCTAGAAGTAGCTTGATTTTCAGGTTAATGCTAGTTTGATGTCTTTTGCCACTTTTTGGCTTATAGTTATTGCCTTATGACTTGAATTAAATCTAGGCTTATGATTTGGATACGTATGATATCATTCTGCTATGATATGTGATGGATGTCTATTCTAATGCTTGGAATGTTATATTTTCCTTGCTTGATGATATGTTAAATGCCCCATTCTTTTAGTACGAGGGGTGTATATGTAAATGACATGATCATATGCATCATGATGACGTATGAAGGGGAAAAGAGTGAGAAGAAAGTGAGTAACGAGGGCAGAGCTCAGCTCTAGGCACATTGGATCAATAATAAATGGGATTCCTTCGGGATTGATAGAAATGTAACCTCCCAATAAGGGAGATGAGTCTCGAGACCTATAGTAGGATCGAGTGCAGAGCACTCCACAGTTAAATGGCCTCCTACGGGAGATGAGTACCGGTACCTATCGGGATCCAACGTGTGCGAAAGGAATGTGCACAATTATAGGAAAACAAGAGTGAATGAGTGAAAAGAGAATGAGGGAGACTGATAGGTGCAGTTGCATTTGCATTGCATGAGATGATAGGATTGAACTATTCTGATATGATGATTATGATGTATTGTTACATGTGGCATAACTTGTCACATCCTTACACAGTGACATGCTCCTGTAAAATAATTAATGATTTCCAATATGTGAAAACCACTAATTACTCTATAAGGGACTCGTGTAAAATTTATATATATATATATATATTTATATTATGCTTGTGTTTACCTGTTTATAAAATAACGGTGCGCCGTTCTAGGTATTTACGGAAGACTTAGTTCCTGTGTTACAATCTTAAAATTACTGCCTTACAGATTATTTTAATTTAATTAATTAATTAACTTTGCTCCTAACCAAGTCCTTGTCCTCAGAGTACTTTTGCTGAATTGGTCCTTTGGGAAATCCGTGCTCGCTATCATCTGTTAACCTGCGTCCATCAAATGACGAACGCTGAGTATAAAACTCAGTGGTGCTTAAACACATAATA
>CANYBF010439562.1:0-16040 GCA_948192965.1 Dalechampia spathulata
AATTTTTAAAAGTAATATTTATCTTTATATAAATTTTAAAAAATAATATTTATCTTTCAATTAAAATTAAAAAAGTAATACTTATCTTCATGTAAATTTTAAAAACAATATTTATCTTTGAATTATTAAAATTAAAAGGGGGAGAGGTAGACTTGTATTTTCACTTCCCCCCTCTTCTCACTTTTAATATGTATATGATAATTTTCTAAAAATTAAAATATATTTATAATAATAATAATTTAATTATTTTATAAATTGATATTAAGACGTGCCACAATATGATTATATGTTGCAGTGAAAAAGAGCCTCGCCCCTTTTACTTGAAAGCTTGTTAAGAAAAAAACGATACAGATGATGATGATAATAATTATAGTTAATTAATCAGTGATGGCATTATCTCGAGCTTCTTACAATAAATAATAGTAAAGCTGGATAAATTAGTTTGATATTTTGCAGAACTAATAATGAATTGTTTTGGAAGCAAAGTCTATAATTCGAAGGTGTGGGTAGTTAAATAGAGTTTTCCCTCGCCAATTAATCTCCACTACATTTATTGCTTCACACTTTACAAACCAAAACCAAAAAAAAAAAAAAAAAAAAAAGATAGAATAAATAAAATAAATAAAATAATTTTAAATACTAATTTTGTTAAATAATTTTGTCAAATACTAAATTTGTTAAATAGAATAATTTTGTTAAATACTAAATTTGTTAAATACTAATTTTATTTATTTAAAATAAATAAAATAATTATATAATAATAATTTTAATTAATAAAAATTAATTTTTTATATAAAATAATATAAATATAAAAATTAAATAATTATTATTTTAATTTATAAAAACTCATTTCAATATAACAATAATTTCAGTTTGTAAAACTTGAATTTTATCAAATTTTATATAAAATAAAATAAATTTTAAAAATGAGTCGTCAAAATTTTAATTCGTGGAAATTAATTTTTTCTAATGTTATGTAAAATAAAATTGATAAAAAAATAAATAATAATAGTTTTAATTTATAAAAATTAATTTTTATTTAATTTTATATAAAATAATAATATTTTTTTAATTTATAAAATTAATTTTTATCTAATTTTATATAAAATAATAATTTTTTTCAATTTATAAAATTATTTTTTATCTAATTTTATATAAAATAATAATAATTTAATTTACAAAATCAATATAAAAATTGATTTTTATCTAATTTTGTATAAAATATTAATGCTTTTAATTCATAAAATTAATTGGAATCTAATTTTAGGTGAAATAAAATAAACATGAAAAATTAAATAAAAACAATTTTAATTTGAAAAACAAAAACTATTTTTATATAAAAGAATAATACTTTTAATTTTTAAAATTAATTTTTAAATAGTAATACTTTTAATTTGTAAAAATTAATTTTTATCTTATTTTATATAAAAATTAATTATTATCTCAAAAAATTTTATTCAAATTTAAATATAAAATTAATTTTATCTATCTAAATGAATATAAAAAATTAAATATTAATAATTTTAATTTATAAAACTAATTTTTATCTAAAAATATTATTTAAATTCAAATATAAATACTAATTTTTACCTACTTAAATTAAATATATAAAATTAAATAATTTTAATTTTAATTTATAAAAATAATTTTATTTAATATTTTTAACATAAATACTAATATTTATTTAAATTAAATTAATATATATTATATGAATTTGATTTCAAATAAAATGCTAAATTTTATTATAATTAAATTAAATAAATATTTTTAAATAAAAATATAAAAATATAAAATTTTTGGATAATTTTATTTGAGTATTAATCTTATCTTTAACTATAAATTTTAACAAAATTTGTAATTTTTATTTGTTATTTAAAAATCAAATATTCAAATAAAAGTTTCTATCATCTATAAGATATATATTATAGTAACATAATTGTTATTGTCTTTTACTATTATTACTCAATTCATATTATATTTGATATTTTTTTCATATTTTACTAAAAAGTTCAATAATACAATTGAAATAATTTTAATTTTAAGTTAAATTGCAAATGATTTATTTAATCTCATATAAATTTATACTTATTTGAAATAATTATAATTTTATGTGATCCTCATAATAAATATAATTTTATGTTAAATTAATAAATATCAATCTAATTTTATAAAAATTTATAGCTATCTTTCAAAATAATTATAGTTTTATATTTTTCCTTAAAGATAATTACAATTTTATGTTAAATTAATGATTATCCATCTAATTTTATAAAAATTTATATGTATATTTAAAATTTGTTATCCTTCAAAATAATTATAATTTGATATTAAATTAATAATTATTAATATCATTTTTTAATTTTTTACGTACATTGTATTTAATGTTTTATAATTCAAGATAAAGTTGATCCATAGTTGTTTATATTTCCTTAATATTTTTTTATACTTACTCTTTGATTTCATTAGACAAACATGCTTTCTTTATAATAAAAACAACATTATTTGCTTGAAAAGATGAAACCAATCAAAGAAAGGTTACTTCATGTATGAAACTAAAATACTTAGATCAGATGAACAAACATATTTATAAGTTCTTTTTTATTATTTATTTTTATGGTAGAATTGGAGGAAACCTTTAATGAAAAGGTTCCAATGATATGAATGAATTTTAAAATAATAAAAATTTTATTATAAAAATGATATAGAATTATATATTATAATAAAATTTTAAATAATATAATTAAATTAGGAAAAAATGATTAAAAAAAAATTGATCACATTAATTTAGAATCGTAAGCTTTTTTGTAATGATAGTATGGATTCGGTGGAATACTTTGGTAGGATATGATGGTGTATTTGCCGACCAAACCCATCTGATTGGTTGAAAGGAGTATGGGAGGATGGAAGGGGAAGAGTGGCAGATTTATGTAACAAGCATGCTAAGGCTGTGAATTGTGTCCTTTTCTGCAACCAAAAATTCATTTTCAAAGGCATACGTCCAAAAATTTCTTTCTTCTAAAAAAGCAATTTTTATCTTATTTATATTAAACATTCTAAAAATTTATATTAAATCTTAAAATATTATTTCTACAATTTTTTGATAAATCAATGCATAAATTGATTATTTTTGGTTTACATTTTATAGAAATAATGTCCTCCTCAATCCCATCATTTATTTTTCTTGTTTATTTGTTATTTCTATTTTGAGGAATTTAGACCTTCCAAAATGCTACGCCATCAAATTCTTTTTTATAGAAAATAAATATTATCTAATAAATATGATTTTAATGATATGATTTATATCCTTGTTTGTGGCATGCTTTGGGAAATTGATTTAATTTATCATTTGATATACTTCTTAAATTGCCATGGAATCTGTTCGTATAGCTTGTCTGTTGCTTAAATTAAGCTTTGTTTTGTAGGAACTTCAATGCATAAATTGATTGTGGGCAGCATGAATAAAAATTAACGAATACTAGTGAATCATTTTATTTTTTATATTCCCAATTTGACAAATGTAATAATGATATTTAAGAATATTGTCTATCTTTTTTTCATATTTACAACATTGTAATTTTGTATTTATCTTTTTCTCACATTTATGATATTATATTATGTGCATGTTGATAATGTTTATATGTCTACTTAGAAATGTGATTATTAATTCAATAAGTAAAATAATTATATGATTCAAATTCAGTTAAATCTAATACTCTACTATAGGTTGATTTGATCACACTTCCTGATTTTACCTGGTAGCCACTTCACGACCATTTAATAGTTCATTTAATCTAGAAGCCCTACAGATTATGAGTTGTTTCAAATAAACCTAAAATATCATAGTTATAAATAATTTGGGTACATTACCCAAATACAATAATAGGATAAATACAAAAATTTTTCACTTTTTACTTTGCTCTTTTGAAAATTCCAATCTAAAATATTTTTTTTAAAAATTACCTTATTTTGATTAAAAATATATTTTTATACTTTTTTTTTCATTTTTACCCACTTTTCTTTTTTTAAATTGTTATTTTCTCCTCTTATTTTATTCTTCATTTTGTTGCTACTTTCGCTTTTCATGTTCTTCTTCTTCTTTGTTCTTTGCTCTTCTTTGAAACCTAAATCTAGATCATTTGTAACTATTTTTCATCTTTCTTTTTTACAAATTTAAAATATGTAGCTTCTTTTAAAGTGAAAAAGAACAATTCTTGGAAGAAAATCGATCAAAAGACTCTTTGAGGTCCTATTTCTGAATTTATTGCAAAAACCTCTTTTAATAAAAAGGCATCAAGAATTTGATTTTGATAATCGTGGATCTTCAAAAAAGTTGAAGAAAATGAATGCCATTATGTATGAGCCAAAATAAGATAGTAGAAGATCTTTTGAGGTTTTCAATGCATTTTATTACCTTTTTTTTGCTCTTTATGTTGACAATGAGCCTATTTTCTAATGTGTTGTTGCATGTGTTTATTATAGGAAATTTTTCCTTTGATTATTTTCTTATTTTATGTTGATTTCTTGTGTTGTTATCAATGAGATTTTTTAGTTCCATCTTCAAATTATTTTTATGCAAAGATGTCTATTTGCTTGAATGTTGATGTGATTAATCTAATCAGGAAATGATTGTCTGTGATTTAATTGAAGATGTTTAAAATAATTTAACTTGTTTATACATCATAAAAATATAAATTTCATATTATTGCATCCCTTTAATATCCATATCGTATTCCTTTTATATACTTTGTATATATACAATTTATGCTCTATAAATTTGTATGCATTTTATATTTCAAATGTATGCATATATTAAACCTTGCATAGAAGAGCTTAGGTTTTACAAAATATACTAGAAATATTTGTATGTTTGATAATTTTACTTATTTTTTATCATAAAAAATATATGTTTCATATTATTTGTATCCTTTTGCATGCCTCTTGTATCTCTCTCTTCTTTATCCTTATCTTATTTATTTACAATAGTTTATTTGCCCATAGCTTAAGTGTATTGTATTATTGTAAATGTGATTTCGTTGAGGGCTATTTGGCATACAAAAGGAATATTTCTCTACGAATAGAATTTTCAGTTGATTTTGCATTTAAGGTGTTGAGCAAAAAATTATTCATGGTTGTATAACTGATACATCGTACTTTATAATATCTTCTCATCTCCTTTTTAATTTTAAATAAGATTTTAGAATAACTTCATTTTATATTTTTAGTGATGGATAATCTTCTTTAAGTTGATATAAAATCTCTACTCCTAATTTATCATTTTTAAAATTGATTTCTACTAAAATTGTTTTATTGAAGAATACTGAATAGCATTGAGATAGAATGATAGTACCTTGAATGTCATAATTGATATATGTTTTTAAATCTATTCATTCACTATTGTAATAAATGATTATTGTTGTTGAATTTTTCATTCTTGTTTTCTTCTTCAGTATTTTATTTCTTCTTTATTAATTTCTTGTTTTTCAAATATATTTCATTGAAATTGTTTGATATGTTTTTGGTTTTAATCCTTCAAATATGTGTTGATTTTGGATATATCTATTTAATTAAGATTTCATTTCCTTTTCTTCAAGTGTGTATGAGTTTTGGGTATATGTATTTAATTAAAATTTTATTTTATTTTCAAAATATCATGAGATTTTGTTTGATATTTTTCTTTTTTCTCATGATATTATTTTTTCTAAAAAATCTAATATTTTTGAAAAGAGAAAGTGAGTTGATAAAGTTGAAAAAACTTTTTTGATAAAAGATATTTTGAAAAACTTCCTACAATATTTAATCAAATAGGTTTTACTTGAATTAATTAAATGCAATTAAAATAAATATTCATAGATTAGGTCCATTTTATCATCCCTACTCAATTGTTTTATGCAATTCATCCTTCCATAAAGAAGTGAAACACTGCAACCATTCCTTATCTTCATCATTAGCTATAGTATAAATTATTTGACAAGCTTCCATGTAGGATCAATAGTCCATTACGATAAATAAATCTTGTTCAAGTATCATATATTTATTCATCACTATAGTAATAATAATAATAATTCATGATAATTATATATTAATTAATTCAATCATGACATTTAATTAAAATTATGTACAATTATATTGTTCAACTCATTCATATAAGATCTAAGATTATGAATGATATAATTATATTATATCCTTGATTACATTGTTAGATAATTAAATATTTGTTGATATAATTTTTTTATAAATATATATGTAATCAAATATACCTAACCTAATATATTATAGATTACACACCAATTTTCATATATTCATCATTACATTTCTTCATTACTACTATATTAAACTCATTTTATTAATAATTAATTAATTAATCATTAATAAAATTATAAAAATAAAATAAAATTATATTAATTAAAATATTAGACTCATAATTAAACATTAAAATATAAAATAAATATTAAAATATTATGATTTATGATTATCTAAATATCATAATCAATGAAATAAGCATTAAAATCAAAAATCAAAAATTGAAATATTGAAATTAAAAAACTAAAATTCAACATCAATAATAACTTATCTTAAAAAATTAAATTTTAATTAATCTTCATATAATTTAAAATAATATATTAATTATATTACATTTCATTTATAATTATTATTCAAATACTATAATGGACTATTAGTTTAATTGATTACATTACTAAACATAATCTAATAATTTTTTCATAGTTTTATTTTATTTTAAATATATAAAAGAAAAACCAATAGATATTAACTCTCACCCTATTTTTATAAACTACTCTTATTAATTGCAATTGGGAATGCAATTATTTTTGCTATTCTTTTTGAAAGAAGGAAACTATAATAAAATAAAAGTCCTATTAATATCAAAGACCTACAAGAAATCAAACCCTACAAAGTGGAAAGATTTAACCAAATATTTTTCTCAGCTCGTAAATGTTGACAATTTTTGGTGGTGGAGATTTAATTAGCCACTCATGGATGAAACTTTTGCTGTCCATCATTACAAAGAAGAAACTTGCTTCTTCATCAGGCAACAGAGACTTTCAAATCATAAACACCGGATTTGACTTTTCAGAGATCTCCTTCAATCCCATTAATTACCTTTTGCTCTACTTTTCTTCAACCAAAAGCCACTTTGATTTGTGGGTCTTTCATTCTAATCAATTCAATTCCTCTTCTTCTCATCTCTTCACATATTCTCTATCTCATAATCTTTGTCTGACTTTTTCATATGCTGATACTGTACAACAGACATTATATGACTGCCTTTTATTAAGTAGGTACAAGGATCATTGTTGGCCCTCTAATTATTAAAATAATGGGTTTAAATACTCGGTCATTGGCAATTACTGCACCAACAAGCCAGGAGCTAACAAAATCTATTAAATTTCAGGCCTGTAGTAACTTCAAAATAAACAAATTGTAATCGATCCATTGCAGTTATCATAAATATTTGAATGATGATAATAAAGCAAAGTGAAATTTTTCTAGCCGTTCGGAGGGAGCAATGACCAAACCTCTTTTTCCCCCTTCTTCAAGAAAGACTTGGTCGATAACAACAGTTGATGCTCCACGGATCTTTTGGAATTCCAGCAACTGGCTGTTGCTAAATTGTACATTGAATGCTCAAAGGAAGCGAAGCTAAATATAAAGTCCGCTCCTTTGAAGAACATGAACTTGACGCATGACTTGGGTATTAATTGTTGTAATCTGCAAAGGCTAGTTCACATACAAGAGCAAGATGATCACTCCCCAATTTCTGCAAAATAATGAAGAAATTGTTAAAGGTGCTGCAGATAATGTGGAATGTATAAGAATAATCTGTAGCCATATAGGGTCCGAGATGAATGTAAATGAAATATGTTCCAAAACAAGGAGCAGAAGTTTATCATGATGCAAAGCAAACTTTCCTATACTGCCATTTGAAAAAACAATGACATCCAGGTGTTAGGCTATCAAGTCATCGGTGTTAAACGTAATGATTATTATTTAATTTAAATGTAATGATTCTTATTTAATATTGAGGTGCTGCAAAAATTTGTATTAGAGAAACATTTAAGAGGAAATATTTCATCCATGCATGACAGATTAGTAATAAAATTTGCTGCAACCCAATCATGCATGTATTTATACCAGAAACTACACAAATGGAAAGGAATGTAATCAAACATGCACTCGCAAAATAGACAAGGCACCTCATTAGGAAGCCCTCCGCTTCTTTTCAGAATATCAATGGGTAAGGTCTCGAGGACTCTCACAGGAATGAGTTCCTCTGTGTGCCTGAAACGATTAACAAGCAGGATACTTTTAGATGGAAAAGACTTCTATTCTGCTACTTTTTTCAAGATGCATATTCATCTAGCTACTACTAATAACTAGATTACCAAATATAATCAACAGTTCCCATAAACTTGGAGTGATATGATGTTGCCAATGGTTCTCGGTGGTTGTCTCTTGATCTAAGGCTGCCCTGCAGAACTTTTAAGTTAGAAATGGATGAAAGCAGTCATAGAATATGAATATCAATCAAATCAAATCAACATCAACATCAATTTACTCATACTGATGTATTCTTTTGGCATACAAGAAGTCACCTACATTTTATATTACAGTATTACAAAAGTAGCTATGCGATGTAGTCATGTTGAATTACTTGTGTCAGATGGCAACCACCCATATTCATGTTCTAATATGGATGCACTGCTATGCCCCTTTAAAACTTCAAAGCCAAGCATATTAAAAATATTTCAAGTACCCAAATATTAATATCATACACATAATGAACTTACTGGAACCGCAAGATATGCACTACAGAGCTTTAATTGGTGATGAAGATGAGTGACTCGTTTACTACTAGTAGCTAGAGTTAGTTCCTCATCACTCCACACATGTAATGACGGCCTTGAGATGGACATACAATTCCTGCATCCATATAAATCAATCAGTTGAACAGAGCCACAGCCACCCTGATTTAACAACATATAAGATCGTAAAACAGGTGTTAGCAACCTGAGCTTCTTCATCATGTCATTCGTCAGTGCCCTTGAATAAAAAGTATGCTTTCTCATTTTAGATGCAATAACCTCATGATTAAGCTTTCAAAAAAACAACTCCTGCCTTTTTTCACTTCTCAAGTGAAAAGCATGTCAATCTTCATAAACCATTCAATATTTTCTTTCCATTTAGATAATTGGTGAATGTCAAATGTAATTACTAAACTCTATGAAATCAATACATGCTTTAAACTTGATGCTTACTCCTACATAGATTCCCTTGTTTGTTGATTAGACATACTAACCATATGAAATGAAAATACAAGTGGACTATTTTCTTTTACATTGCAGCAATAAATGTGCTTTGGAATAAACTTAATGTATCATGATATTTCTGACCTCTTGGCATTATTATAGTGGAATCTGGAATGTTTGTGCTGAGGTGGATGTCCAAGCTGCCCAGAAATGTTTCGGCGGTTATGGTCCAGAACGTTCAACTATAGATATTTAAACAGCACAAAAAGGAAAAAGGGGAGGGCCTTAGAGATATAAATTTTGAAGGGAATACTCAGAAGCAAAAATCAATAATCATGGCATTACACTGCAATAAAAACTCACCTCGGATGAAACCAGAAACTGATAAATAGCACTCTTAACCATGCAAGGAGCAGGAAAAAAGAGAGTTATAATGTGGCTTTCAGTGCAATATATCAGTATAAGTCTAACATTGAACTTTTCTAATTAGTAACTGCATCTGTGAAACCTTACATGTGGAAGACTATTAAAATCTCCACCAAGTATAACAGGGATGCCACCCCATTCTTGCGATAACTTGTACGCTCTTTCAAGAAATAATCTAACCTACATTAGAAGGTAATGTATAAAAAGACATTCAGTGTTTCTCATGTCAAAACCTCAACCCTTTACGATAAATTCCTTTGACTAAGGTAATGAGACCTGAATGAAGTACAATGCATGGAACATGCACACAGAGGATTGGCTGCTTATGACTCTAAAGAATCAAAAGCGAATCTCAACTAGTACAGAAACAATGAAGCACTGACAAGTTAATACCTGGCCCAGTTTGATGTCTCCACGATTTGGGTTGAAGAGCACATGCACATTTCCCACTACCATGCTCCGAGTCTTGGTAGTTTTGGCCCTATATACATGTTATATGTCATCATAGCTAAGAATAAAACCAACATTGAAGAACAAAGTAAATTCTAGAGGAAGAAAGAAATGAAGTAGACAAAGCAACAGCATGACAAAGTTTCATGAGCATCTAGATCGTGACATTCTGTTACAATTATCAGTTGATAGCATAAAGGGAATTGAATCAAATAACAGAAAAGAAAATGACTCAAATAACAATGATTGCTTCTAACAAATCACAAGAAGCACCTCAACTGAATTATAGATAAGCGTATAATAGTGTGTGTTACCAAATATGAAAAGATACTCAGGATTTCTAGCATATTCTACTTCCTATATTGTAGATATGATTTTTTTGATTTTATTTCCTAGTTAGTTGTTTTTGTATTTCCTAATTAGTGGTAGGATTTCTAGTATAAATACCTTGTATTATTTTGTATCAATGTACAAGAAAGAGTTTCTTCACATCTCTAAAATTCTTTAATGTGTTTAAACAACAGTTAATTTTTGAAACCAATGATTACAGAAAAGTCAGCATCATTTCGGTTCTATTTAAGATGTTGAAAGCCATTCAAGCAACATGACAACTTAATAAGAAAGTTTAAGATATTTACGCACATTAGAATTAAGGAAAACAATCTCACAAGAATACATATATTTTAACATGGCTAGGTTACTCAATAAACTTATAAACTTATGTCTAGAATAAATAAGAGATACTCAACCATACAGACAATGTAGCCACTAATACAATTTTGCTTGCTAAAATAGTAAACATATTGACGGACCAAAGCTGTTAAACATATTATATATTGCCATGAATGCTTTTCTTTTTTTTGTTGTGCTCTCATGTATGTGTAGTACCCCAAAGTTTCCAACAAAAACAACAACAAAAAAATGCAAACAAACTTGAACTCACTTAGATGATTGTGTAAGTTGAACAGCCTTGGATATATCTTCATTCATCTGCATAATTAAAAGGTAAGACAAAAAAAGGCTAAGGCAAGTAAGTTCAAATGTGGCTTGGAAATTAGTGATGGGAGATATGTATGCTGCAGAACTTTTCAATATCCGAGAGAATGTTAAATCAAATGTTTAAAAAGGCTCTAGGTGCACTTAGGTGCAGGCACATGCCTTAGCGAGGTTAGGCACAAGGAAAAAAAAAATTAAAACACTTTCAAACATTATCTTACATGATAAACATTTAAATACAAACTTAAAACCAAATGATAACAAATTGAATGTTCAATTCAACATAAAAATGCAAATAAAAAACATTACAAACATAAAAAAACACAACAATCAACAATAAGATCTTCACTAACGATCATCATCCATGTAAAAGAAAAGCTCTTCATCATCTTCACTCTTTTTTTCTTCCTTCAATCGGTTAATTTTGTTTTTCTCTTGTAGATGGTAACTTGTGAATTTGATTTTTTTCCTCAGATCAACATGTCAATTTGATTTTTTTTGCTTTTAGATGGACAGCTTATCGATTTGATTTTTATACTTGTAGATCAGCAACTCCTATTATCCTTTCTTTTTTCTACAGCAAACCACTCATTTATTTTCTAGAAGGAACAAGTTATTATGCAATTCTAATTCAAATATCAAGCTGGCTTTTTTGGGTTTTAACTCTATTTTTCAATTGCAAAAAATTTATTGGGCTTGTATATAAACTAGGCTTGGTAGAAATATTAGGCACACCTAGGCAGGTGCCTTGAGCCTCCCAATGAGGTGAACCTAAGCCCCAAATGCACGTGCTTGAGTATCGTCCTGCCTTGGAATGAAAAAGGTGCAGATGGTAGAGCCTGGTGCACCTCGTGCCTTTTTAAACATTGGTTAAATTAATAGGCAAGAAGATAGATTCTTGATTGATTCACAGAAGTCAATATGCCCATTCTTGAAACTATATTTCAGGGATTTTATTATCGGAGGTTTCAAGTTGCTAAGTTCTAACACCATGCCAAAAGGTAAACACTATAAGAACAAAAAAGAAAAAAGAAAAAAAAACCTTCATCCAATCTCAAAAAGAAAAATATTCAGGCAACAAGAGGTTAACACTGTGCCTACCTTTAAAACACAAAGTTGAGCAACATTATCTCGGAGGCCATAATCCTGGAACTCTATATTCTCTTCATGCAAAAGAGAAAATCTGCATTAACAATAAGAGCTGCTAAACCTTGGCTATAAATTAGAAAAAGAGAAATGAAAGAGAAAAAAAAGATCAGCGCTTATATGTCCAGCCCAAAAAACAGCGAAAAGACTCAAATTCAATAATGGAAGCTTACATTCCATGCAAAAGAAAAATTAAACATCACATAACAAAGGTTTTATTGAATTCACAATTTTTAATTTGGTATTAAGTTGAACAATTGGGAGATACCAATTTCCATACCCAACCATAAATCCATGAAGTAAGCATCAAAAGAAATATATAAACAGACAGAGGACTTGGATATCAACAAGATTCATTATGACATGCAATTTTTAAAAAGGCTCAAGGCACATCAAGGCACTAGACGGTCTTGGAGCCTAGGCACAAGGTGCGTGGTTGAAAGAGGTGAAGTGTCAAAATAAAAATAAATAGATTATAAATTAATTTTAATGAAAAAATAATCATTTTTTAAAGTACTTGTAATTTTTAAACTATTTGTACTTATTATTCTAATTTATCTTGAAATTTAAAATACTTTCAAAACATATTATGTTTTAAAGTATTAAAGCATAATGCATATTTTACAAACTGAATTTAATTACAAATCCTATTTAATTACACATAAATAATTAAGAAAAAAAATTAAAAATAAACTAAATAAATAAATAATATGAGAAAAAATACAAAAAATAAACACAATATTTTAAAATAATGGAACTGAAAAATATTTATAGCTTTTAAAATTAAGAGTACTTCAAAAATCAGGAAAAAAACCAGATAATAAATAAATATGCAAAACATAATAAATAATTTAATAAAACATAACATACATGATTGATGTTATTATCCTAATTAACAAAAGAAATAAAAATTTAAAGTAAACTGAATAAATAAATGAATAAGATAGAAAAAAATACCAAATATTAAAATAAAACATACCATAGATTTTAAAAGATCATATCATTTAATAATTAGAACAAAAATTAAATGAACACTGAAAACATCAAAATGTTATTTGTTAAAATATCAAAAAGAAAAAGAAAAAGAAAAAGAAACATAGGGTTTTTTAGTTCTATCTGGTACTGCCCACAATGGCGTAACAACCATGGCAAGGATTAAGGCGACCTCAACGAAGTCTAGGGTTTTTTAGTCCTCTCTAATCAAACTTTAAGTTCAAAATTTTTTCTTTAAGCAAATTTTACTCTTGCAGCCTGTTTACTCATTGAAACATTTTGTGTTGGCTGTCAAGAAAAGAAGGTGTGCCTAGGCGCACGCCTTGCTCCTTATCCAGATGAAGCCTAGGGCCAAAAAGCGAGCACCTCCTTGAGGTCTCCCGCCTTGCAAAGTAAAAGGCGTTATAGGCTGAGCCTGGTGTGCTTCATGCCTTTTTCAAACACAGATGACATGATAAGCATTTGAAATTTCCCAAGTATAGAAGCCATACAATTTTTCTTTCCAAAATATAGCACAGCCGTCACATGCTTCACCTGTGCGGGCCTAGAGGAACATTGATTGTTAAGCAAGTAACTAAATAATATTTCCATATCAGGTACACGAACCCATAGTTTCAACATACCTTGTATACACCTCTAAAGCCATCCTCTTGAAGAAGACAATCTAAATCATTGAACCGGTCAACCTCCTATAACCAGAAGAGTGGATTACGAAAATATAACCAAACAGGTAACATAAAAGATACAAGATAACAAATAAATTTTTCAATGGTACAAACCGTCTAGGTTTCATAATCAACAAAGAATGTCGAGTTTTGCAGACTTTAAAAGCATTCGTTGACCTTGTTGTCATTTTCATTCTCAAACTTACAAGTTTGACAATTGACATTTTTAAATAGAGCAAAAATTCCCAGCGATACTTAAAGTTACAAACTTTATGAATAAAATCGGCTATCCTACATTGACTTAACAAATACAAAAATGTAAAACTAGAACTTTACACGAAATGGGGCATTTGAACAATATCAGTGCTTCCTCATGCACTAAGACGCGAATCAAACCTTGAAAAAACTAATTCCAACTACCTGAAAACATAGAATTCCAGCATTATAATGATTAATCTCGTCATATATCAGCTCCTTTCGTCGATCCCAGTCCAAGAATTCAGGTGGGATTTTGCAATACAAATCAGGATGCTTTGATGCATTTTCAACACCAAGTATATTATATGATACCACCACAACTCTATCTGTCAAACAATTATAGAAACAAATCAACAAATTTAATTAAACAAGAAAAACATACGTAAGAAAAATATGAACTTCCTATAGAACCGAGGTTCTACTTTCAACATCACTATAAAAAATCAAAATTTTATAAACCCAGAAAGGGATGTATCAGACCTGCATAAGCAGAGAAATCACTGTCAGAGAAGACCCATCTGCGATTGCATGGCGAAATGTAAGAACTTTGGGTGCGACGATGATTCTTATTGTTATATCTTTTAGAAGAAGAAACCTGACAAGGTAGAAACCTATTTGAAGTGGCCAAACTGATTAGGGTTTGAGTTTGGGCGACAAATTTTTGCTTCTTCGTATGGAATTGGTGAGCACGATCCGTGTCCTCACCAAAGCGCTTGCGCTTCGTTTGTGCAGTGGCTCGTGAGTGGTGTTTCGTTGAAGTAGATAGCCTGTTTGGTTCTTCCATGTTGACGGCGACTCTAGTTTGCGGTGGCGGGAGTCGTCCAAACATGAATGTATTGCTGACAATTACCACTCTTTGGATAGAATAGCGATTTTGGCCCAATCCGCTGGATATCCGTACGCCCAAGGCTCATCAATTTCATAGTAATTGAGTTCAAAAAAAAAAAAAAGATCAATCAGTGAAATCTCAAATTTTAAATAATTTTTAAATAAATATTATTTTGAATTTTAAATTTTATTTTTATAGTATTTATTTTTTTATTTATTTTTTTATCATTTAAATATTTATTTTTTATCATAAAAATCATAACTATCATAAAAAAAACTCTAACTATTTCCAAATTTAGTGACTTTTATTGTCATTGTTGTTGCTATTAGTACTAATACCGATGTTGTTGCTATCTTCAATTGTTGGTGAACGACCTGATTAATAGGTAGTAAAAATATTTAAAATTTTTATGAAAATACATTTTTCATGAATCTTTGCAATCAACATATCATATACATATTAAAAGTGGGAAGAGGGGGGAGGAAGTGAAAATACAAGTCTACCCCTATTCCTTTCAATTTTAATAATTCAAAGATAAATATTATTTTTTTAAAATTTACATGAAGATAAGCATTACTTTTTAATTTTAATTGAAAGATAAATATTATTTTTTAAAATTTATATAAAGATAAATATTACTTTTAAAAATTTATAAAAAATAGATATAAAGATTAATCTAATCAATAAAAATAATAAAACAATTTTTTATTTAATATATATCTTATTAAATTTAGAAAATGAATGCTTTAATATTAATTAACATAATATTAAATAATTATATCATTATTAAAATTAATAAATGAAAAATATAAATTAATGCCTAATTTGACAATAAATACTATTTATTTTATTTATATTTATTAATTACTGAATTTTATTCAAAGTTAAAAACTACTAATTTTATTCAAATATAAATACTACTTATTTTATTTTTATTTATTAAAGTTACTAATTTTATTTATATTTATTAATTATTAAATTTCAGTCAAAGATAAATATTACTAATTTATC
>CANYBF010439571.1:0-87406 GCA_948192965.1 Dalechampia spathulata
AGTTTTATTTCCTAGTTTTCAAAGTTAATTCAATTGGATTAATAGAAACAAACTAGGTGGCGACTCCACATATCCCGTTTTTCTCAAAAGTTAAAACCTGTAAAACTGGAAAAGCCGAGAAACGGAAACGTACGCTCACACAATGCATTTGGCAGTCAACGGTCCACGTATGCGATCCAACAGAATATTCATGGAATATTCTTCTGCCGGTCTGCCACGTGTGTATTTAATCAACCGGAAGCAAAAAAATTGAAGTTCAAGTACTGAAAAGAAAAAAAATTGAAATCAGTGACCATTTTGGAAACCAACAAAAGAACAGTATCATTTGGTATTATAAACCCTATATAATTTAGATTAATATATGTGATTGATTCAGGCAAAAATATGCTTATGATTTTGGATATGATTGCTGAATATTTATTTCTACCTATTTAAAACAACATTGAGTTTAGAACAAAACTAACCATATTTATTTAAAATGTTATTTGGAATAATAAAATTAATTAAATGTTTAAGAAGAATAATTTTTTAAATTTTAAATTTTAAATTTAAATTCAAAATTCTTCACTAAATTATTTATAAAAATAATAAATTTGAAATTTCAAGTCGTTTAAACACAATCTAGAAGAATTGAAGTCAAGATTTCGTAAGCATTATGGGGCGAAATTAAAATACAGTAACTTTACTATACACGTAAGATTAATCAATTTGCAATATGGATATTAGATATACACACGGGTGCAGCCAATCGAAGCTGAAGCTTCATCCAATCTTATCGGGCATCCGCTATGGCAGTCCTCAGGCTATGATAACTGATAAAAATAATATATTTAACAAAATTTTATTATATATTAATTTGATCTTATTACTCATATTTCATACCTCATGAAATTCATCAAAACTTATTAAGCATTCATAAGTTTAATTTAAATATCTAAAAAATGTTAAAAACTATTTTAATGTTGTATATTTACAAATAAAATTTATATAAATTAATTTTATTTTAAATATATTTGTATATTTTAGAAATTTAATTTCAAATAATTATTAATTATTTCCATCATTAAGTATTGCCGTTGATAAGGTTGCAAAGCATGTTCTACATACATACACACAATACATAACATTATTATATGTGTATGTCGAACACATAGATTCATTGATTTAACACCATTATCCAATACATTGCATAACATTAAAATTTAAAGTGATTAATAGCAAATTTTACAAATCTTTGGTTAGAACGTAAGGGAAAAAGGAAATAAGAATATGATACCAAAAACATGCCAAAGTTCCATGCGTTTAACGTTATAGATCTAACTAGGAAAGACTTGCATACCAAATTCTCGACACATTCATTCTATGGTGTGAAAAAAGGTTCAAAAAGCATTTTTCACGACTTGAAAAGATTAAAGAAAGCATGCAGCAGGGAGAAGCTCCTATATCAACATCAGAGTTCTTGAATCCGAAGCCCGTGGAAAGTACAATTCTCTCCCCTGCAAAATTACAGAACCAAATTGTTTGACTAAGCCCAAACTAGCATGAAGCAATCAACAGTTTAACCTCAGACGGATACCCAATGTTTTCACCTTGCGATTCAATCAGCCTTATCCGTGCATAAAACACTCCCAATCTCTCTCTCCCGTCACACCATAATTTTCAAGGGGGAAAAAGGTTTAAGCATATATTTTTGGAGGTAATGATGCTCATAAAACAGTAGTGCATGACATCGCATAATACCATACGGCTAAGAATCAGGGATGCTCTAAGAACAACAATGGTAATAAAAGCAAAATTCAAGCATTTCACAAAAGAATACCTCAGAGCATTCTACTTGTCAGGATGCCCCCTTTTAGCCTTACGACGAGAGTGGTTAGCATTGCCATGTCGAGTAGACTTCTTTGTCTTTTTGCTGTGAAGTACATGTAACAAAAACAATTCATAAATGGAAGTAACTAAAGATCTGAAAATGTATATAATACTCTATTCAAACATGATACATGGAACTAGCTAAAGATCTGGAAATGTAAATGAATACTAATTCAAACATGAAGGGACTAACAATTCATGATCAAATTGACCAAGTAATTAAAAAACTGACCAGAAGATCGCTGAAAGAATTCGAGATAACAGGATGATGGGTAAGGCCAACAGAGCGGAGGCCTATAAGATTCACATGAAAGCATGTCAGTAAGTAGTTCTTGCTGAGTACCTTAAAGCGTACAGGTTATTTATGTTAAAGACGTTCTACAAACTCATGCTCCATATATTTAGTAAATCATACCGTGAACCAGATTAACTCCTTAGTTGCAAGAGGTCTTGTGAGCTCGTGCTTATTCAGCGTTTCGTGTACAGTGCCTTGCACCTTAAGAAAGTTGGAGAACATTGTTATTAAAGTTAAGCTTAGATAAGAAAAAGTAAGGAGATTCGACCATCCATGTAACCTCAGAATACCAACGAAACTAAGTTTTATTGCACGGTGCATTGGTCACCCATAATTGTTGGAATATTGGGTAGACAAGAAACAATGCCCATAAGGTAAGAATTATGGAGATGCCGATCAAAAGATGCGAGAATGAAGGTTGAGGTGGTTCAAGTATTTGAAGCATAAACCAGCTAATGCCCCATCAAGAAAATGGAGCGCATAAGGAACCTGACGGATAGACATAAACTGACTAGGAAAAAAATGGTACAAATTAACCTCGATGTTTTTACATTGTTTACAAATTGTAGCCCAAAATAAAATTTGTATGAACTGGGAAAACAGAAAGACCCATATAGCCAACCTCTGCTAATATGAAACTGAGCTTAGCTAAGTTGAATACCATTAAACTTACTAGTCGCAAACAGCGTTAGTTGCCACTAAACATTACATGTTAGAAAAACATTAACATCATGTTGATACCTGACCATGATATGTTGTAGCAGACTCCAAGAATTTCCTGTAAGCATGAACAGCCTGCTTTGTGTAGGGATTCACAGCCACCCTAACTTTATCAACGTGGGGTTTTGTTACCATGGCAACTTGATCAATATATGGCTTACTTGACTTCTTAGCTTCCTGCAGTCAAATCATGTATTTTATCTGCAGCTTTAGGCACAGTATACAACAAGTTGGTGTGGAGGAATAAACACCTGAAAGTAAGGATCAATAGCTTCTTGGATTCTAATGGCATGAGGAGTTATTGCAGTTTTTAGGGCTCCATAACCTTCAACTGTTTTAGCAGTCACTGATCGTACATGTGGTTCCACATGAGTTCTTAACAGCAACCACTTTTCCTTCACTGCCGAAACCCATTTCTTCAAGCAACAGGGTAAACAAGTATAAGTACAAACAGTTCAGTAACTGCATAGCCTACAATTGATTCTCCATTAAAGGATAACATAACCCAAAACTGACTATGTAAGATCACAAATTGTATTTTTAAGCCACAATTCTGTAAGACTGTAATACTGAACCAAAGCACACCATTGAGCTTCATACATGTCCATGACAAAAGAAAACTGTAAGACTTCATCCCTATTTGCAGTCTCTCTTTTCTACTTTGAAGAATGAAAGATCACAGAGCAGATACTTGGATTCTTGGAATGAAACAGAACTTACAATTTTAACTGTCTCCATATGTGGTTGGGCCCACCGTTGGGCATGGGCTTTTTTCTCCAGGGCCTGAAACCAAATTTGAACAATGTCCTTTAGTGATAACACTCTTGTGGAAGATGTGACATTCATGATGTGAAGTTCCATCATGAAAATTGGAAAGACAGCATTAAACATGCAATAGAAACAGAAGATAATACCTTTTGAATTACCAAATCCATTGCTGGCTTTCCATGATTATTCCAGTGACCCTACACCAATGGTCACAATGATTGCATTTTTAGCACACCATATATGAAGATCTTTTTATGCAAAATAAAATGCATCAACGTACCTGAACATGAAGCAATCGTGCAGCTAGCCAAGGTGGAAGCCAAGCACCATGAACCTGACCACATATCATACTTACTAGTTAATGGTCATGGTTGATGCCAAATTCTAGCCCATATCCATCACACAATGGCAATTTATGAGATTATGACAACTGGGGTGATGAAATGGCCTTAAAAGCTAAATCACAGAAAACAAGTCACAGGATGTTTAAACAATCAAGAGTTTTGCACTTGATTTCCACTTACACTGGATGTAAACTTCACGCTGAAGACTTTCATGTTATTGATAGAATGCACATAATTCAGGACTCTTACACTCCTATGAAAGGACCAACATGATCGTATGTAAATGGCCCAGAAATGGGGATATTTGCGGTTTTGGGATAGCTAAAACAGAATCATACGTGCCAGGTTGTGATTTATAAGTGCATATGGGAAAAAAGCAACAAACAGCATCAAGAAATTAAGAGATGATCCTCTATTACTAACACCAAGAATTTCCTTCACGTGATAAATGATACATAGATCCACAACAGCATTTCCTTCATTCCAAGGCCAGACTAAAAATTCAGAAGCTTATCGCCAATTTGTCATATCATTTTTCTTTACCCTTTGAAATTTTTATATAATAATTCTCTCAATTGCTAAGAAGTGCTTCTGCTAGTTTGAGGAGCACGCTATTACAACAGAAGGCTGTGCACAATATAAACAAAAGCATTTATGAACATACACTTACGAGTTTTCTCAGTTCACAATAATAAAGGACATCAAAGCTCAAACTAAATAATCACGATTTGGATTACTCCATGAAAATGACTAAGACACATCCAAACCAATAAATAGAAAGAAAAAAAAACTTAAATTTTTTATTTCCTTCAATAAAAACATATGCATCGAGGAAATTGAAGTCTTGAACATAGAAAAACAACACATTAAATTATTACCTCCATCAGTTCCTTAATTTTTGAAGTAGCTTCAAACTTTGCCTTCATCAGTTCTTCCTATGGAAAAAAGAGAGAGTGATAACTGTGTCTAATAACCATCATTCAGTGATACAAGTGGCCCAAACTTCAGAACTAAATACCTCAGCAACTTTAAGAGCACGCTCTGTCTTTTGAAGTTTGCTCGTCTGTTCTTCATTAATCTTTTGAAGCTGTAGAACAGATACAACAGAATATGATTCTAAAATATGAGTTCTGCTTTTTCACAGAAATGGAACTAATTAATAAACATTTTGAAGAAAAAATAACTAATCTTGACTAGAATTATCCATATGTCAACCTCCAATTTGATATGAGCAAGGCTTAGTTGAATTTATCTTAGGTCCCATAAGTAGAGTATTGGTGAACATGGTTGGTTTTCCAATTTATTCACCCAAGCATGTTCTTAAATATAATATATTATCCTCTCCTATAAACAATACAGAAAATAGGCTTTCTGGAGCATGCCCCTGCCTTGAAATCAAAATTACAACAATGGTTTTCTTGTATTATTTTGGTCATTGAAAGCGAGAAGTACATAGGCCAATTTTAACGTGCGGGATAAATCATACAAAAGCACTGTACAGAAAATTCGTGAGAACTATAAGAAAATGTTGATTATAAGAACAATCTCGGCTGATGTCAAGGGATATCCTTAAAGAAATATTATAAAAGCGGACCTAACCTTCAGAAATTATTCTAAAGTCCTGTTAAATGATGAACTTACGTTTTCCAACATGGAGTATAATTCACGAATCTTCTCTTCATCTAGACTGACTTGTGCTTCCAAGACGTCTTTCTCCCTGTTTTTTGTTTCAAGTTCTTTTACAAGTTTTTCAACCTATATTCAGAAAGCAACATTCATAAACCCTCCTGCAGTTTCTTCAAAATTAGCAATTCATCTATCAACTATAATCTGAACCTGCTTTTCCAGTTCACCAGCCTGTGCCTGAGCTTTTTCCACCTGCGCTGCTGTGTCTAATTTCCTCTTTTTCTATTAAAGAAATAATAAGTTCTCATATCGCAATTTGATCTAATGACTAAGAGTAGTAATGCCACAAAGAATCCGTTGGTGGAGTTTGAATAAGTAATTTAACGATAAATGCATTGACTAGAATGCTTACCTGAAGAGAAGATATCTCACTTTGCAAGGAGGCAATACTGTCTGAGCTATCTTTAATAATTTTTTCCATTTGAAATATTTTCTCATCCTTGCCCTTCAATTCTCTGTTTTTCTCGTCAATCTGAGATTCTTTACAGGAAAAATATCAGAGTTTAGAGGATTCCTCGGAGATTACAAAAAAAATTTCATACTAACGAATAAAGTCATGAGTGAGGGAAACAGGAACTTATTTTGTCACGATTTATTTAACGTGTTGGTCATCAACGTCAAAAATGTGGACTGTTGAGTCTAAAATTCACAGTTCTTGCAAATATACAACAAACTGATACAAAATTAGCAACATTCACCGGTTATCTACATAATATAATTCATTACGATAAGCGAACAGAATAATAATTCTAAGAAAATGAAGAATTAGGTTTGCCGGGGTCAAAGAAAATATAGAGCCACAGTAGTTTGCCTATTCTATGTTTGGACTAAAAATGGGAAATTGAAACCGAAACGAAGCAGAATATAAGAATAAAACACAAATAATTGTTTCAATCAAAAGTAAAAAAGAAAAAAGACAAAGTAACGAACCAAGAGCATGGACCTTAGAGGTGAGTAGGTCAAGTTCGTTCTTGAGAGCGGAAGAATCATCGGCGGCTGATCCAACAACGTTGTCATCAGATTCGACAGAGACATCGGCTTTGACGACGGATAAAATTAGGGAAATAAAGAGAGTAAAAACGAGGAGATTAGAGGCAGCCATGAATCTGAACTCCGAAGGCAGACAGTGATGAGAATATCAGTATTTCGTGTTCACGGTATTTGGCTGAGAAGAAAGGGAAACAAAGGGCCGACGCGTGCGACTTCAAGTACTAGGTATGGAAGCAGTTCTTCTGGTAAGGGGACAGGTGGCCATCCGATCGCGATAGATATTAAATCATGAAGGGGGTTGGTTTCGCCTGGATACGTGGAACACTTTTTATCATTTTTATGATTAAATAAAATTATTATTGATAAATGTTAGTATTGAGGAAAATGATGTTTTAATTGTTTTAAATGAATAGCTGAAGTGGTTCTGATTGTTTAATTATTATTTTTAATTAATAACGTCAAAGTTGAACAACAAGAAATTAGCCAAATCATTCAACGACCTACGTGTAATCTTTGAAAATGACATTTTTATATATTTTTTCATACAAATGGGTAATTTTTTGAAAATGTAAAATAGACTAATTTTGTGAAAAATATTTTTAAAAAATTATAATTAAAAAAAAGGGTTAATATTGTTTAAAATATAATAGAAAAGGTGAAATATCCCCCTTTTATTTTTCCAAGTGGATCGGAAAGAAGAGAAAATGACAACACCATCCCCCAATTTATTTATTATTTAAACATCATATTGTTATAAAATATTCATATCAAAAATTGACAAAAGTGTTCCATTTCAGAAAGATCATTGCAATATACTCTTCTATTCATCAGTATAAATTTAGTTTATAATATATTATTTTTTGGGAATAATGCATTGAGGATGTATGGCAAGCATAGTTGATATTTTGCCTGTAAAAGCTGGTAATATAATATAATGAGGGTGGACGAGAAATGGGAGGTGGCAGCAGATGCACGTGATAAGGGCATGCATATATTGCATTTGGGGGCTTGAATTAGAGCAATAATGTTAGCTAGCACAACTACAAAACGCGGTTTCAGGCCTAATAATTTAAGAAGAAATCGGAAAATATTAATGGAAGAGATGGGATATTCATGAACTTGACTTATTTTTAAAATTGACATGGAAGGCCCAATCTGCCAGGAATCTTGTATTTCTTTAAATTATTCCACCGGCCCCTTGCCAATCGGAAATTCGTAAATCTTGTATTTCTACCCGAAATAATACCATACATCATCATAATGCAGCTTTGAGCTTTATTTTATATTCTTTTTTAAAATATTTCTATTTATCTAATAAATGAATAAAATAAATAATTTAAATTTATTATATTGGATCTTTCTTTATCCATTTTTGCTACATCTGATCAATATATTAAGAATAATCAATAGAAAGATGTAGCAATATATTAAAACTAAAACTAAGATGAGAAAGAATGATTATTTAGAAAGATGACATTGAAGATTATATATATATATATATATATATATATATATATTTAATATATCAAGCAAAATGGAATTAAAAGAACATGCCAGCTTTGTAGTTAATTTATGACATTAATTAATCAGATCCGATCTGCTGCAAGCTAATTGATAAAATTTTAAAAAATACATTATTCCCCCACATCAAAAGCTGTTTATAGGATATAAAGCAGAGAAGGAAGTCGAGTGTTCCATAGAGCTTTCTCTAGCAGAAAGAGGCACCAAGTCACTTGAGTTTGGTTCGTAGAAATTTGCGGGAGGAATTGAAAATGACTGGAGAGTGGTTTAGGTTGGCTGGTGAGCTATTGCAAGCATTAAGATCAAGCGCATCTAATTGCCTTGAACCAAGTCCAGCAAGTTACGAGCTACAAAATGAAACTTGTCAAGTTGATAACTTGATGATGAGGGCCTTGACTGCTGTGTTTGGGATGGGAAACAATGGTAAAATAAAGAAGGAAAAAGCACGCCAAGTAGTGGAGAAGCTTGGTTTGGTGTACGGCCAAGAAGAAGAAGAAGTGAAATCCAGTGATGAAATGGCAGTGGAAGAGGTGCTAAGTGGAATAGAACAAGTGCCCGACAGACAGAAACAGGAGTTGCTACATGAAGCCTTCAAAATATTCGATGAGGATGGTAATGGATACATAGATGCAGCGGAGTTGAAAAGAGTGCTGCAGTGCTTGGGTCTGGACAAAGGGTGGGATATCAGTGATATTGAGAAGATGCTCATGGTTGTGGATTTGAATTTGGATGGAAAGATTGATTTCAGTGAGTTTGAGTTGATGATGATGAGCTAACTCTATACTTCTTTTGATCCTTCCATGTTATTTTATCATAATAGATTGTTGTTTTGAAAATTATGAAATGAAGCACCGGCTCCACATATGTAGATTATTATTTATTGGATACTGTCCTTTGAACTAACCCAACTCATTAATGATATATAAATGTCTATATAAACAACTAAGGATGCACTGTAGATATAGACGTGAATTAGCCAGAGCATGCATATATGTGGAATTAATAAAGTGGAAATGATAAAGAGAAAAACAAGGGTACATGGTAGAATATGGGTAGAGGAACTAAGGCCAAAGATCAGAAGCACAGCTTACAGCATCGCTATTCCTGAGAGTAGCGTTATCATGAAGTGGAGGTGTGGAGAAGGTGATTCCACTAGTGAATGAGCCATCATCTCCATTGCCACTGATTGTGATGGTCGGTGATACGTTGAATAGATGAGGAGATGGCATAAGATTATTCAAACCACAACCTCGAGTCACCATATCCTCCGCCAACTTCACCTGTTTCACATCACATCAGAAATCTATACATATACATATATATCTATAAGATTAACATGCAACGCAATCGAGAAAGGAACAGGTGAACCTTGGCTCTCAAAGTGTCGACGTTAGATTTGAGAACATGATAGTTGGTGTCAGCATCACGAAATTGTTGAGCTGCATCGGAGAGCTGCTTGTAAAGAGTAGCATTTTCACCTGTGAGTTGTTCAACTTGAGTTTCAAGATCCTGCAAATGAGCTTGTTTTCTTTTTCTAGACCTCCTAGCTGACTCGCGGTTCGAAACCATCCTACCAATAACAAATTAATCTGCATCCGCATTTTGAATATTTATTTATCATATAAATATCAATCAAGATACCTTCTAATGCGCCTCAAATCAACAGGGTTGTTGGTGCTCTGCTCACAAGGGCCAGCCTCAATCTCCACATCTTCTTCATCGTCTGAAGAAGCACTTCTAGCTTTAGTGTCCTTTGATTGTGATTGACTGTTGGTATTTGGTCTGCCAACTGAGCCATACCAAACAATAAAACCATGACTTTTAGTTTTCCAAATCACAAACTCTGTATCTTTGTTTTGGCAATTTCGATGACAGGTTATATATAAATATACCACAAACTGAAGACTGGGCATCATAGCTGGATTGCTTAGGTCTCGTACTATGACACCACAAAACCTCGGACTCTGCATGTCCACCACTTGACACACTATTCATCATTTCCTGAATTTCCAAATTTTCAACAAAAAGAAAGAGAGAGATAATTAAAAAATAATAGATTTTTCAAAAATAATTTATAGAAATAATATATTTTCCGCCAGCCCAATGCTCGAACGCTTGCTATGCTTGTGATTGTGAGCCCGAGGTCCGGTATTCACTATTTTTAAATTAGAAAGAGTAAAAATTCATGATAAAATTGGAAAACTTGTTCATTTATTTTTATTTCATCATTGATCTTTTAGAACTAGTCTTTATATGCAGAAGTAGTAGTAGATGGTTAATGAAGAAGGGAGGCAATTACCCGATGAGCTGTGAAGGAGAAACTGAGATCAGCGGAAGAAACATCTCCCAAAAAGCCATCAACTTGTGCATAAAATAAATCATCTCCTCGATTTTCACCTTTAACATGGGGAGTAGTAGTCTTTTTTATAACCTCTTCGAGAGCAAGTTCTGATTCACTTCGCTTCATGGTGTGATGATGATGGTCCTTTTTCTTCTCCATGGTAACCTCCTACTACTACTGCTACTGTCGTTGCAGCAAACTAAATAATTAAACTAGGCGAAGAAGAGGGAAAGAGGGAGGGGGGAAGAAACCTGAACCAATGGTGTAGTGCTATTTATAAACAAGCAAAGGGAGCAACTCAAGCACGTCTCTATGTGCTGAAAACAATACAAATATTTTTACTGAAAGATCCTTTATCAAAATGGAAATCCTGCCTTGAGAAATAAATAAACAAATTATACGATAAAACAAAAATGGATATAGAAAATGGGAAATGCAGGACAAAAGCAAACGGAGGTTGATTTGGACTGCCACCGACCTACCTTTGGGAAAAGTTGCTGAGTAGATGCCTCCACTTGCTTTCTCCTTCGTCCTGTTGCTTTTCTTTTATTAATAAAGTTACTAAACATACCAACGACTGTATGTGCTTTATTTTTTTTATTTTCCTAACTTTTGCTTACTTTACACAAAGCAAGCGAGCAGGCATTACCTAACTTTGGACGCTGAATTATACATCCACCATTGTGCTCCCACTGTGCAATTTTTTTATCCATCGTCTTGGCATGGCTTTACTTCCTTGTTAAGCAGCCACCTAAAGCAACCCTTCTTATCATGTGCCTGCCTTACTATATATGTATCTCCTTTTCTTCTCTCTCTTTTAAGTTAGATATGAGTAAAACCAGGAATTACAGACGTCCACATGCAGTAGAGCTTGCAGGGATTGACGAGGACTAGGCAACCCAGGTGGACAGGCAACTCGCTTGCCACTTCTTCTAGAATACCGTTGAAATGGATATCCCAAAGTACATGACAATTTCTTATATTTGCAATTGTAAACTAAATGATTATACTACGATCTATGTTGATTTTTTTAATCAACGTTGACAACAAGATGTTAATATTACTTATACATCATTCGAAGTAGTCAGTTGGGAAGGCAATTCATATGGTTGAGTTCGAAACTTGAAGCTATTTAACCTCGAATCTGTATTCATAGTCCAGCTTAAAAACTTTGAAAGGTAGGGATAATTTGACGATATACTGCGATATGGAATCAAGAAATGTCTCATTACTTCAAACCGCACCACTAATGATGATAATTTTGTCCTTTCAGGATAGTCCACGACCTGAAAACCAAACAACATTAAACCCGTTAGTCAACTTGCAAACAATAGGGCAGCTATTCTAATTGATTACTTGTACATAGAACTTGTATGGAAAAAGTATCCAGCCATAATTAGCGAAGAAGACGCAAATTAAGACCTTGGAATAAAACTTGATGGTTATTTTGGATTTGAATTCACAAAATCCATCGATTTTAAAATTTATGGAATTCTACATTCCACTGTATGGTGGAATAAACAAGATCCATGACAACTCTACGGTAAAATGGAACAACTTACATTCCTTAATTGGAAAAAAAGATGAGAAAATTAGAAAAACCCATCTCTGATGTGGCAATTCATGTTTTCTCAAAATGAAAGAATTGAGACCTACACGGAAACTCAAAATTCTATGGATTTTCAACTTTTCTTTCTTCAATTAAACCATGGATCTTATAAATCCATGGAGTGTTTGTATCTCCATGTTTAAATTCCCTCCATCCCAATGAATGTTAAAGCAAATATCTTCCACTTGTAGCCCGTCATAATCAAAATCCAGCCTCCTCTAAGAAGAGGCTTCTGAACTCCAGAAACTGAACTTATTGACAACCTAATATACTCGAGATTGCCTCTTGTTGCCGTCTTCGTTCTCAAGCAAGCATTCTGTAGCCATAAACGTATAGTTGCAAACCAATTCAAGAAAGAAAAAGCATTTGATATCTCAGATGCGGGAAGCTACTTCCTGGGCCCGGACAATAATCATCGCAAGCTACACAACAAACAATGAATCCGCACCAACTAACTGAACTTACCGATATAGTTGTTCAACAAGGACAAGCAACGCAATCTGATGATTCAAAACCAAAGAAGATAATCTTATAGACTTATTAGCACGTTTCCGTATTCGTTGTCCATGTCCATAAGGACCACCAATGCAAAATGATAACCTCAAAGCTCCCTGCAGAGGCAAAGCTAAGAAATTCTTGTGGTATGGATACATAATAAGATCTCGTTCAATTAAAATTGACAAATGGAATCTAGATGAATAATACAAAAAATGGAAGTAGGTACACACGGTATTTCCTGCTTCTACAATTAACTCAGCCATCTGCTCAGACCCAATATCTAGTCCTTTCTCATCCAACATCACAACCTGTAAGTACGTTATTGCGGAAGAAAGTAGGTATATAATAAATAATCACTCTGTCAAAGCTGGGAAAACTATTATAATTTATAGAGATTAAATACCTTATAGATTAAAATTCCCCAAGTCCTTTTATTACAATATTTTTAAGCCCAACCATTTTATAGAAAATGGTTACAACCTTAGCTAATTCAGGGAAGAGAGGCTACAAAGAAACAAAAGTATACCAAAAAACATACATCATATGGAGAAAAGACGGAAGTCCATCTTTAAGACTTAGTGTTCGGTTCAAATGAAATTCCATAAATTTTGCGGAATTCATATGTGAATCTCAAGCAAATATATTTGGTTTAAATGAATTTTTAAAGTTTATACATTAAAATCACCAGTGGGAATTCATTTGCAAATGAAATGAATTTCTTAAAAGAATTGATCAAAACAAAGCTTTAAAGTTACTTTCAAGACCATGAAACAAAATAAAGTGCATGATCCAACACTGTAACAGCTAAGCTCAACAAATTAATTGACATGCAAAAGTTACAAACAGATATTATACCCAGTCATCCGATCTCATAAGGTTCATAGCTGCCATGTCTTCATCATTTACCTGAGCCCTCACGTCACTGAATGCATAGACAAACTTTAGAACCCAAATCCATAAACTACAAACATGCCAGAAAAAATCGTTGGAAATTATAGGTTTTAATCAAGCTAAAGACGACAATGAAAATACCGAGCATTTCTAGGATTAGAGTGAAGCTGTATATCATCAACGGAGCAATAGTGTCTGACTTTGCCAATATACTCATCTACCAATGACTGTACCCCAGAGGACCTCCTTTTCCCTACGGTGATTATCCGTATAGGTAACGCTCTCTATCCAAATCAGACGGGATTGCTTGTTCAGAATTTCGAAACTGATTTTCAAAATGGCAATGATATCCATGGATTGTTTGTTTGTTTATATTACCACTGATTGACCAGAGAATTTGCATCGACAACCTGAAATTCGAAAAAGAAAGTGTACTACGTGAATGTCAAAACACTGAGAAGAGGGAATTAATTCTTATCGGAAGGTTTTTCTGAACATACATGCATGTGGAGCTAGAGGAGCAGAAGAATAGTTGTTTACGTGAAAACTGGAGCAGGTTGCAATTGCCATCTCCTATTATGACAGTCGAACACAAGAAGGTGCCAGAGCTTTGGATATAGAATCTACTCCTCTTTTCTTTTTCAGAACAAAAGAGAAACAAACAAGTCATTTTAGCATCTATTTTTGGACCAATCATACTCAAAAAAAAAAAAAATAAAATAAAAGTGGTTTCCTTAGACATCATTCGTTTCTTAACTGCACTGCACAGTAGGCCAGAAGTTATTTAGGCGGCTAAGGTAGCCGCATGTTGGCCTCAAACCGAACAAATAGGATATCTTGTCTAACAACATTGCAGAGAAAACGGTGCTTTCGCCTAACCTTCCTTATCTCTTTCAGAAATGCCTTTTGGTTCTCACTTTGTTTAACTGATCTAAACATTGATTGTATTGCCATTTCTGGTATTGCTCACATTGTTTTTCAAATATGGTGCGATTATTTAACTTCAAAGCTAGTACATGGAACAATATTATGCAAGAGTCTTCTTCGGGTGACAAGTTCAAAAACCCTATGAAGCGCATTTTGCAATTTGGAGTACCAGCTGGATGTTCGATTAATAAAAAAGAAGGAAATGAAAACTAAAATCAAACTAATTTATGCAACCGAACGGCATAGAGCCTTATGCACAAGGCAACCGAACGGCATAGAGCCTTATGCATGTTCAATCAAAAGGATGAAGAAGACTCACCAGATAAGATCAAGAACTGTTGGTGACTTGCCTCTACTGCCTGTCAATGTGAAGAATAAGACCCCCAAAATTATATCCAACCACACGGACTATATGGTTAAGATGACTGCTGTTTGGTTTATAATAGCTTAGATGAGGTAGAAATTTGGAAAAATTATATATAATTTTAAATAAATTAATTTAAAAATTATAAATAATTATTAAAATTAGTTTAAATATCTAAAAAATGAATAAATGGTAGGGCCTGGTCCATGATATTGGACGGATCCAAATCCAACAGGCAATGGAGCATACGCTTAAAGCTGTAACAGAATTACATAAAGCCTTCACTCTGTCCACCGGCGCCATTACGATCTAGGTCTACCTAGCTGTTTCAGTGTTCATCTGTTCTATTCGAAAAAAAAAAAAGGAAAAAGCAAAACAATTCAGGAGTAATGTTTTTGAGTTGGCTATGAATTGTGCATGAGTGGTTTTTGGAAAGGTTTTTGCAGAAAATGGAAGGAGCAGAAACGAGCGACGTTCCAAAAACGCCGAAAAAGAGGGGGAGAAAGCCAAAGAGGAAGGAAATTATTACCAGAACGAGTTATTCGCCAGTTACACGCTCTAAGGTCGCTCCAGATTGGACTACTAAGGAAGCACTGATTCTGGTGAACGAGATCGCTGCAGTGGAGGGCGATTGTTTAAAAGTTCTGTCATCCTATCAGAAATGGAAAATAATCGTCGAAAACTGTTCCATTTTGGACGTTTGCCGCACTGCAAATCAGTGCCGCAACCAGTGGAACTCGTTGCTGGCTGACTACAACCGAATCAAGCAGTGGGATTCTAAGACCAACGAATCTGATTCCTTCTGGCTTTTGGATCCTCAAAATAGGAGCCAGTTGCAGCTCCCTGAGGATTTTGATCATGATTTATTCAGAGCCATCGACGATTATGTTAGGCCCCAGATGGACGACCCTGATGATGCTGATCCCAAAGCTGAGGCTGACCTCCTTCATGACATTGCTGTCCTAGGTTTCATCTCATTTCCATTGATTATCGTTTATAGCACTAAATTCTTCCCCCTACTTCAGTTTTGATATTGATCGACTAATATCCCAGCTCACTTTGTTTGAAGATAAGATTGAAGTTAGTGTTTTAGAAAGCAAGTCAATTTTGTGATAGATCATTTAAGAATTACAATCCCTCGATTCATCGATACTTGCTCAAAGTTTCCCATCATGGTCTTTTCTGGGAATTACAAATTTGTAATGAAAAAACCTCATTAGGCACGCATAAGTATTGTTGGTGAGGCAATGAGTCCTTTAAATTGCGAAAGTTTAGGAGTTTTGTATAGCCGAGGTTTAACAACTCCCCATTGCAAGTTGATTTCCATTTGATCCAGTATGTCATTTCGTTGATGATTGTGCTTCAGCCTCTGAAAAATAGAATTTTGAAGTTGTCTCGTTGATTAATTTTTTAAAAAAATTTCTACTAGGTTCCAAGAGACACAAGCAGCGGCCTATGTCTCTGAAAATCCAGGCAGAAGAAATATCTCATAACCACTGCACGATCGATCAGCACCAAATAATCAATACTGGAAATGAACCTCCCCAGAGTTACAAGGAAGATAATCTCCAGATTTGCCATGAAAAAGAAAAGCATCCTACAGACCACAAAGAGGAAGAATCTCAGAAAGGTCTCATGGAAGAGAAATCTACGGAGCCCTGCAGAATTGGAAGTCCAGAGCAGACACATATTGCAGAGAAAACTCGGGATAGTCTATTGGAAGAAAACCTTGAAAATGTTTGTACAGATAAAAAGAAGATTGGTGGGTTAGAGAGTGGAGAATTGATGCAACCTGGAGTTGAAGGCAATCTTCCGCAAGTAGGAAAAATTGGTGATTCGAAACAACAAAGTCCTGTTGTTGAAAAGCCTAAAATCATTCGTCAGCGGAAAAAGAAGAGAGAAGAAGTGATGGTAGAGAAGCTGCGTGGGACTGCAGAAATGATCCATGCTATCGTTCAAGGAAGCGATCTTGCGGAGAACGCCGGATCCGGCGGAGGTAGCAAGGAGACTCAAACTGATATGATAAGACATCAAGGGGACAAGCTTATTGCATGTCTTGGAGAGATTGTATATATCCTTGATCAGTTCCCTTTTCTCGTCGGTCCAACTGCGTGACTGGTTGATCAATGTGGTCTGCTGGTTTAGCAGATCAACTATAAGATTTGCAACTGCAACCAGCTTATGATATCAATATATATAATACATCTTTGGTTCCTGCATAGCAATTGGTCAAATTAGTTTTAAAAACGGGTACAACAATTTAAATGCTTCCTCATTCAGATTTAACGTAGAGGAAGTCCAGTTTTCAACTTTGGTAATATATATTCATTATTTCAAATAATGTTCTCTTCTCCTCTTGTATGGGAATTTATTAATTCTAAAACTAACAAATATAATTGGCTCATTATTATCATGATTATTAATTTTTTTCTACACATCATATTTTATTTTAGAAATTATTTTTATAATTTATACAATAAATAATTAGGCTTATTTTGGTAATTTAAATAAAATAAATTTCATCTCTCAATCTTTAAATGCAACTCTTAAGAGTAATGGATGAGACGCATCATGTAATCAAAGGCTGCCTGCTTACTCCGTCCGTCTAAAGATATCCACAAACATTAAAACTTGAGCTCCTCGGAATAATAGATCGGTTGAAAAGGCAAGCTTCTTCTTCTTCTTCTTCTTCTTCATCCCTTTCCTAAAAATTTATTTGAAAACAAGACTAATTATTTTATACATTTCTATTTACAACTGGGTAACTTGAATGCGTAAACAATAGATAGAAAGTTGAATTAACTGCAACCTCCATATGACCATGATGATGTAGGTTTGAAACTTCTCCGATCGCGGCAGTTCTACTTGCAAGAACACATGGAATGGAACTGTGATTGTTGATCCCAGTTCACGCGAGTTGGACACGTGATCTTCAATTCTACAAGATGCTTGCAAAACAATAATAAAATATATGATGACGCTCGCCAACTTAAATGGAGCTCCTACTCCCTCACCATCAAAATAAAAAAAGCTTCAATTAATTCTAACTTCAATGTAAGGTGTAAAAAAGAATCAAATAATTACATCATCTCAAGTTGTTACCAGCCTGAAAATTGAGAAATCAACAGCTAATAGTTCAAACCGTTACTGACGAAGTCATCCTCCTCGCCACTGCTGTAAGATTCGACCATATGACTGTCATCACCATCATCATCACCTTCCGTTGTAATCTCCAGTATTCCAGCTCCATCAAAGTTTACATCGTCAATGGTAAAGTCGCCATCATCATCTTCATCAAGAAGGCCACTCACACTGTCACCGTCATTGCTGATCTCATCAGCATCACTCTCACCATCCCCATCCAGGTCTGCACCCAGAATGGGATCAACATCATCCTCATCAACATCATCGTCATCGTCATCATCATCATCTTCCTCACTTTCAGCATCATCAGGATCAGAATCATCATCAGTTGGCCTTCGCCGACCAATCTCATAAATCCTAGCAGACGAATACATGACTTCTTGATCATCCATGGTAATCAAACCAACAAAAGAATCAGTTGCTTCTGATGCAAAATCAAGGACACAACGATCTACTGGTATTGTGGCAATTTCTGAATAATTGATGGCATCCACTGTGCGAAAAGCAGCAAACAAAGGGTGCTTTACACGTCGAGTATGGACAGCAGACATCACATCATCAAGATTTCTCCTCAGTATTGCATAAATGACATCCCCACGTGCATTAAACGTTATTGCTGTTTGATCCAATGAAGGTACACTTCGAAGAAGCCTAAATTTCCGGAGGTCCCAGACTTCAGAGTTTATAATCACCTATTCAACAGAGATGACTTCTTAAAAAATGACTACCATGACTTTGACAACATTTAAAAGAGAACCCAGCAAGTTCTAATCAATCAATGTATTATTACCACCAATAGAAAAATCTACTACATGTTTTCTCTAACCTTATGCCATCCACAGTTCATATAAAATCTGAATGACAATGTCTAAATCTCTCACTAAGAGAATGTCATCAACAGATAATTTCATTAACACCAATACAAAAACCACAGAACTGCTGATTAAATATGATGCAAAACCAAAGTATCAAAATGAAGATGTTAATTCTAGTTATAAAAATTGGTTATTTTAGATCATCATTTAGAAAATGTTACCTCAATTCTTCTTTTTCTTTGTGTATGACTACTATAACTTCTACGTATGCTTCTTAGTTTTTTTCTTTTTTCTCCTAAGAGCATATTTAAGTTATCTTTTCAATTTAATTTCCTCCATTTTCTAACAGAATACACAAAAGCATAGTGTCTAGCTGTCCAACATCAAGCTAGAAACATTATTTTTGAGTACCTCATTCCCAGCAGGATGAAAGCCACCACCACCATAATCTGTAAACTGATCAAAGCGATGAACTGGACCAGACTGCCGCCTGTCCCACAGAACCCCATTCCAAAGCAACATCGTATCTGAAGGGCTAAAGTGTATAAGGGAATAAACATGACCACGACCTGTGGAACTTGAAATTGTATCTGATAGGGTTGATTCGACTTGACAGGTTTGGACATCATAAAGAAGAATTTCTCGTTGAGATGGCTCAATTGTCAGCGTTGCAAACACATCACCAGAATTGCTAAACCTTGCAGCTTTGCATCCTTCAAGTGAATGCAACGGCCCACCAGAGATTGAGGATGCATCCCATAAACGGACATCCTGGGAACTTGAAGAGAGCAGCAACTGTGTTTCACCCGAAATATACGGTTGAATGAGTGTCAAAGGAGCTTGGTGGCTTGTGCAACTCTCCAGAAGACTATTGCTGTTGGAGTCAAAAATTTTAAGCTCTCCTGTATGACTACCAACTCCGATATGGGAGGAATTTCCTAGAAACGTTATGCATGTTGAAAGGGCATCAGTATCATCCCTGCAAGTTCTCAACAGCCTGAAACGACTATATACAAATTGGCGATACCGGCGATTCCCATGAACCCCACCATAGATACTCCTGAATTCACGTGTACCAAGCCTAGCTGTTACATTTGATGGGGCATCAAGGCTCCTTTTTGGCTCAGGACAGACATGTGGGTGTAAGAGAGAGAGCGGTGGAAGAGTGGTTATAGGAGCTGGGCACTGGCGATGCTGATGCTTCAAGTACTGGACAATGATAGAGTCAAGAGTTAACCGCTCTGTGCTACTGGGTTGGTGATCATTCAATAGTCCATGCTGAGCGCAGTTACCATATTGGTTGTCATCTAGGTAATCTACCAAACTACCTGGTGTTGATCGACCATGTAAATCCCTCAAACTAGACATTGGTGTAGAATATCCAACAGAATCACCAAGCAAACTGTTCTTACGCACAGAATTTGGTGTCAAACAAACAGGAGAGCGAACACCATTCTCACCAGCATTGATTCGTTTTGCAGATGATGCCAAACTAACATCTTTTAGATCAGATAGCTTCCTTTTCATTGGCATTACAACTGGAGTTTTACATGAAGATTCTGTATCAACATTACTTTTTGACAAGGTTTCTGCTGCTGCTGCTTCTGATAAATTTCCAGGGGTAGCAGAATGTTTTGAACCATTTAAGGATTTTTTGAATGATGTTTGATTGGAATCAAAGAAGGGCTGATTTCTGGACTGTGAACTAAAAGTTGGCGAGAAGACGAGAGGTTTTTTCTTTGCAGACAAAGCCGAGTCACACTTCAAGCAAGAATCCTCAACACGTGAACTTGCTTTAGATTTCTTGCACATAAATCCACATGGGGTTCGACCAGAGGGCCACTGTATCTGCGTTGTAGTAGTTTCTTGTGTGGTAGTTTGGTGCATGACGGAAGATGAAGATGCTAATGATGGCAAAGGTGTCAACTGGGCTTCTTTTAGCAGTGTAGAAGCAGTTGCCGCCAAACCAGAAGCCTGAAGATGTTCATGCATGAGGAGCAGAAGTTCCCTGAGGTTTTCCCATACAAGTGAATACAATGTTAACATAACTTAGAGATAAATAACTAATCATACATACAGGAAAAACAAAGAGCCTAACACATCATACAATTACAGCCTAAGAATTTTGGCGAGTACCTAGAATGGTAAGTGATAGGTGTTGCAGCAGCAATTGCAGCTCTTTCTATGCGCCTCAGTGTAGGGGTGGCTGCATCAGTGGCAGCTAGTGTACTTGCACGTCCAGAATTTGTAACAATCTGCAACATCCCTAAAGGGTTGAATATGAATATTGCAGACATCTACCTATTATACAAGAGTAAACAGAATACGGAAAGAAGTGCCGGAACTTCCCAGATATGATAGTGAGCTGGCATAAGCTTTTGTGAGCAAGATGAAGTTTCAATGCAACCAACAAAGAGGACAAGCAATAGCATTCCAATATTCAAATACAAGTTAACATGAACTTTATTTTCCCTTCATATCTCCAATTTCTTTGGTTCATATGTTTACATGATCACCTAATATATCCTAAACTCAACCCAAGCTGTAGCATATAATCCTTATGGTAGTATAACCTTTAACTTTTCTACATACAACGAATCTCCTCAGTTCCTAAGTTTTACATGGTTATCTTACATATTGAGTAAGCGACAACACAGAAGCCATTTGCACTGTTCAAGTTTTCAGCCATTCACAATCAATTCGACTGATATGAAACACATATATAAGACACTGTTTGACAAACAAACACTTCATGAAAGATCAGCCCAAAAAAATATGCAACAACTAAGTATTCACACAAGATGCAGGGCATAGGACTCCAAGTATTGAATAAACACAAATAAAGATCAATTGCCCATTCATTGACACTTTTCACAAGCCCATGTCTGTAACTAAAAAGGACCCATAAGTGAAAAACACATGAATAATTGCAGAAAACTACAGTAAAATATGGGGGAAGATAAGATGATTACCGCAATTAGTTCAATTGCTACCTGGGCAAGTTCAGCTTGCCACCTGCCTTGTTCAGTTCCAGGCATCTGACTACCTGAATCTCGGATGAGCTCTGACAACTTTTTTCCAACCTAAATGCAAAACAAAATTAGCATCAAAAAACAAATGAACGTTTCAGAACTTATAATAGCATTTAATGTTTAGCCCAAAGAATTCTGGCCATAATCAAAAGATAATAGGGAAAAAATGAAAAAAGATATGGCAGCTGCGAACATCACAAAAGCAATTTTATTTACTTAATCCAAATGATATCTCCATGTAAAATATAAAAAAAAAAAGTTCAATTTGATTTACTTCATCCAAATAATATCTCCATGTAAGATTTAAAAAAAAGCTTAAAATTAATGCAACTTATTCTTACCTGAAGTTTGGTCAGTATATGTGCAATTGCATCATCTCTGGCTAAACCAAGCAGTACCCGGCATGCAAGAGCACGAATGCAGTCAAGAGCAGCAGGAGGTGAATATATGCGTGGCTGTAGAAGATGAAGAAGAACCTTGATACCATTATTGGCACGGACAGCTTCCCTTGCTTGACGATAACCTTGTTCCATCTGTGCTGCAAGGCCAGCACAACCAGATCCAGTACCTAAACATATTCTTCGATCTCCGACCAATCCTGAAGCAGCAGGAGTGGGCATCTGTGAAGTGCTACTAATGGATCGAGCAGCAGAAGCTGAAGCAATGCCTCGGTCACTAATACTAGCCTCCCCATTTCGTTCCCTCAGATCACTTAGACCACGTTCTGCATTTCTGTCCCTACTATCCATAGCAACATTTGTTAACTGACCAGATACAGTCTGCTGACCTTGTGCATGAACAGGAGGTTTATTGCTAATTGAAGGGGGTGGGCACACAAGATTGATCAACACATTTAATGCAGGCTGTATAATCTGCAAAAGTTACTCTACAGCATGAGACTACACAGAAATTTCCAGTGTCAACAGAAGAACATGTTCTGTGAGAAAAAGCTTACCTCATGGTCCACATAATTACCAGAAATATTTGCGGCATCCAGAATGACAGCTATGCCAACACGATTATTGCTTAATGTGGCATTTACTATCATTTTGCGGCTGTCATTTACCAAAGTGACAATATGCAGGACCCCTAAAGCATACTGAAGCAAGTCATGCAAATAGCGCTCAACAGGAGGGGCCTACAAACATCAATAGTGACTGTTGATTATAGATATGTGCGGGCAATGAAAACAAAAAAATTTAACAAGGAAACTTAATTCAGCTAACCTGACATAATTCTAAAATAGTAATATGCCCATTAAAGAGTAAGAACTTGTCAACTGCAGGAAAACGAGTCCTCACAAATGCAGAACCCAGCTTTCTGTCCTTCTGTAACTGTAAAAAGATGCCATCCATAGCCTCATTACTCAAGTCAAGCGGCTTGTATGCAGCCCTTACACTTGGAATGTTCCGAGCCACACTTCGATTGTTTTTATAGGGTCGGATTGTATCCAAGAGCAAAAGAAGATGTGCTCTGAAATACTGTCTTAAAGCAACACAGTTGTGATAAGCTAATTGCTTCTCTGATGATGTCAACACCTCAGATGGTGAACGATCATTACGTAGAGCTGATGCAGTAGACAGGTTCACTGCACCTGAATTAATGCCAGCTCTAATTGAGGCAGCATCATTTAAAAGGCCCAACAACTTCTGTAAACCATCTTGAGCATCAAAAGCATCAATTATAGCTCTGAAGACGAACGTGTTACCAAAAAACAAGGCAGCATTTTTTCGGGCTTGATCCTGAGGGCACTCAAGAAGTTGGATAGCTAATTCAACCACCTGGCAGACAACTTCTGAAGGAAGAGCACATACACGTTCCATTATTCCCTATAACAACATAAAAACAAGGACATGGTTACAGGATGACCATAGGAATTCTCATCTTACATGCAAAATGAATCTCTTAATTTCAATGATAACCAACCTCAATTCAAACAAGCCATGATCCTAAGCTAACTGGACTCGATTATATGGATGTTTTTTTTTTCTTTTAACTCCAAATAATAACAATTGATAACAAACATGAGTTTATGTTTTGTATTGATTTAGCATATGTGATTTACTTTCTTAAGCTCTATTTATAATGGATACAAAGATGGAAAGGACAAAGAAGGAGATATTTTCTTGCTTTTCTCCTTGGGTTGCTCCATAATTTACTACACTAATATAGTTTCAATACCTTATAAACATAATTAACATTCCATGAAAATACTTTAGTACACACACGAGATGGTACTAAAGAGATTAACATGAATTTGATAATCGAAAAATAAAAACAAACCAAGATGTCCATATACCACTGAAGCATGTCCATGAACCAACACAACCTTTAAATTGTTCTACAGGATTAGACTCAACCTCCAGTCTTTTAAAGAATTAAAGTGATCCATGGTCTTTGTTGTAACAAAAGTCACCAAGAGCAATAGCATGGATGTGAACAAATATGTGATTTTCAAGAATTTCAGTTTTGACGAGCAGAATTTGGCAGCTCTTGTGAACATATGACATCAGATTTGGCTCCCTCTTTTTACATGACATACTGGATATTATAAAGAGGCATACGAAGGTGAAACATGTCTACTCAACAACAGCAAGAAGAAGAGAAAAAAATTTAGGGCCTTAAGGCTCTAATAGCATGTTAACAAACAAATGACTGCATTATGTATTTAATTCAGCATACATGATAATGGATTACAAAGATGAAAAGAAGACAAAGGAGGAGCCATTGGCATATTTTTTCCTTTAGATTATTCCAAAATCTGCTCCACTATTATAGTTTTAATATTTCAGTATAATTAAAGTTCCATTAGCATAATTTAACAACAATAACAATAATAATATACCTGGAGAGAGCCTATAGTAAATAAGCACAAAGATAGGCCAAAGAAGGTCTGCTCAACCCTAGGGACGGCAAGCAATTTCTGCATGCCATTTCGATCAACAAACAATGCAGCGAATTTACGATGAGCAGCCAATGCACGGATGAGTTTCATCACATCAGGCAAAAGTATTGATGCCTTTGATGCCCCTGCCGGTCTAGAACTGCATTGCAATAGTGCAAGACAAACGTCAACTCCTTTCTCATGCAAGACAGGCCCAAGAACCTCTACATATTCTCCTAATATCTCAAGGCACTGGATGCAGAACTTTTCCCTGATCTGTGCAAGTGATTCACAATCAGGTATGAAATATTCTTCAGCATCCTCAGTTGCTTCTGTTTCTGTACCACCAGAAGTTACTGGTTCATCATTACTGCATCTAATCCTGTCACTGGCCCCCAATAAGAGTTGGAATAGCTAATTAAACTAAAGATGCACTAAAAAGAAACAAAAACAACAAGATGAAGCAACTAACCGGGAAACTTCAACTGCATTGGCAGCATCAATGACGGTTGATGCAGCTCTCGAAGCAGCCAAGAATGCAGCTTCTTCACTATTGGAAAATTTAAATTCCTGAGTACACAATGCTGACAATAATTAACACTTACACTTAAATGAAGACAAATTGAAGATCTTCATTTTAAAAAATCAGATACTATTATTAGAAAAAATATAGATCAGAACCATTTTGCATACCTCCATGGCTGCACTCTTGACAACTTCAGCAGCAGCATCACCAGCAGCTTTAATGGCTTCAGCAGGTGCATTTGCAGCAGTTGCTTCAGCTTCAGCAGCTCTAACTGCCTTCTTTACCAAATTGGAAATGTCTTTGCTTCCAATACGGCATTCCTGAAAGCAATCATCAGTATCCTCTCGATCCATAACAAAACCCTCAGGATTTAGACTTCCTGAACATTTTTTAGCATCTTGCCCCTTTCTGAAATCTAAATTTTTTAATGAATTCCTTTCCTTAAAACTTCGTCCTTGTTCTGATTGGTTACCAGATACTGATGATGTCAAAATCTGCTCAGTCTCCAAAGCAGCAACTTCATTAACTCTTCCCTTCCCTCTTGGTCTTGCCAATACACGGTACAGCCTGCGTCTTGATAAGTCATCTTTCCAACTCTCATCAAGATCTCCAAATTTTACTTTTCTATCATGTAGGTTATCCCCACCATCATCATCTATTGAATCAACCCCTTTGATCAACCTATCAGATGGTTCTTCACCAACTGGATCATCCAAAGACTTCTCATCATTTGTCCTCAGGTTATCTACATGAGTTGCTTCCAGGACCTGCCTCAGCCTACCCCTACCTTCTTCTCTACCTCCAACAGCAGCTGAGGAGTTTTTACTTTCAGCTACATAGGCAGCATCCTTCTGATTAATGTTTGTATCCGCAAGGACACGCATACGAAGAAAGCGCATAAGCTTTGCAGACAATCCAGATGTCAACACATCCTCAACTACTTGACCACCACTGAATGGAGTCACAAGGTAAAGGAAAAAAGAGAATAAAATAATTAGCAGCTGTGTTTCAATTAAATTATGCACACAAATGTCTACTGTAAAAAGTTCAATTTAAGTTGTGAAAGTATACCCTGCCAAACATACTGCAAGTAGTCCAGTAGAATAGCATTTCAACATTTCAGAATCTGTCACCTCCTTTCTCCCCATATCATGCCTCCAGTGGCGCTCTTCCCCAGAAAACCCAGCAGTGTCATCCATCACCCAGTTTTTTATGTTTTCTACTACAGGTTCTTCAAAAACATGCGGATGCTGTAACCAGTTCACATATTGTGAAGCACATGATGACCTTTACTTTGAAGATAAATTTAAATTGAATTAGCTTAAGTGAAGGGAAGGAGACATACAATCCAAGTTACTGAACAACTCATCAGAAGCCTTGCAGCAGCTGCCTGGACTGAGATGGAATATCTACTCTCAGATAGAAACGTGGTAGATATTAAGTCAAAAAACTCGTCATTCTCCTGCAAAGCAAGGAAGGAGAATTCTATAGGATTATGCGATAATGAAGCTAGACAAAGCATAGATTGACAATAGAGAAGCTGAGTTGAGAGACAAAAAGCGAAGTTTACTCACGCGCACTAGGTTCCCCAGCTGTCCAATGTTATGAGAGGCGCGGTTATTACTAAAAGACGAATAGTCATTTTCTTCCATGTATCTGCATATAAGGTAAACTTCACTACCCATAAAACTTGTAGATAAATAGCAGGAAGTTATCCTAACAACTCAAAGAAGGCGATGTATATGCAAAGTGAAAGCTTGATAGATAAACATACAGAGAAATAAATTTAAGAAGAACCCTGGTAGATGAAGAGCAACATTATTGCTAACAACTCAAAGAAGGCGATGTATGTGCAAAGTGAACATCACTAGATAAGACAAACAAACAAACAAACAAATAAATAGATAACAGAGGAGCCCGCTAATAGTGTATATAACCGCTAAAATCAGAAGGTATTTGAATGGCAAATATATACTAACAAACATGAAAACAGGAAAATGATAGAAAGGGAAGTGAAACGATTAAAGCAAAAAAAAAAAAGAAAGAGTAGCAAATTACAGAGAGTCCTGTGTTTCGAGAAGAGAAGAAAGGGCGTGGAGAACGGTAGGGTTAGGGTTATCAGGAGAAGACGTGATTCTATCCATTAATTTCTGAGCCTTGTCCATTAATTCTTCTTCTTCATTAGTACTTCTGTCTTCCCTTTCTACTACTCTGTGACCTTGCTGTGATAACGATTCAGCCAAAGGACCAGCACCACCACTAGGTTGGCTCTCGTTCCTCTCCATTTAATTTTTGAAAAACTGTTTATGTGAAACTATATTCAGCAAAGATGGAGATGGCAAAGCCAAAATATACAATAACGAAAATCTTATGATCAATCAAATCAACATCCAGAGAAATCCCTCCTTAATGGCGTTCTTCTTCTCAAATCTCCGGCATGGGTTTGGGTTTGGGACTGAAAGGCCTTGTGAGCACGCACCTTGCCTTTATATAGATTCAATAAGTGCAGTTGTATTTAAATGAAGCGTCGTAGAAACTTCCCGATGGATCCGACCCGCCAGTTCTAACCCTAACTCAACCTTTTTTTTCCTTCCCACGGTGGCTTGTTAGTTTGAAAAACAATTTCCATAAACCATTATTCATTAATCACAAAAATATATATACAATTATATCAAAAAATATAAAATTTTTAATAAATTATATTAATCATTCCCCGATTTTGTAATATTATAAAAGGCCATTTATATTAATATTTTTTCATTACTATATTATTACATAATCAAATCATAAATCCAATAAATTGAAATTCATCATCATTATTTAGTAAGAAATTATGATTCATTTGTTACTTTAATTTACCAAATTCAACTACAATAAATAAAAAAAACATAATATCAAATATAAATATAATATTATCTTTACAATTCAGACGTATAGCATAATATTTATTATCAATATTAAATTATAGCTAATCAGTTTCCTCTGAGTTATCTTCGAGATTCTTACTAATTAATTTATCAAAGCTTATCTCCAGTATCATAGATTAATTGCTTATGACTTTATCAAATAAAACAATTTAATAAACTATAATATTGTAATTGATAGATTTATAATTAAAGTATTGAAAAATCATTTTTATTTTGTAGTCGATCAATCTTACACCATCCCATGCCATAAAATTAATTCCAACAAGATCATTTGAAAGATGAATAGCTCATTAAATTGTCAATGTTTTGTTATAATTTTTAAATTTATTTATTATAAAATAATGTTTAAAATTGTATATATGTTAATTTTAAAATATAAGTGGAAGGTTTTTCCAAATTTATAAAAAAATATAAGTAAATGTTATTATAAAATATAATATGATATAATTTATTTACTTTTTTTTTAAAAATTAATATTGAAATCGTTCATTTCAGTTGCATTAAAAAAAAAAAAAAAACATTTCCATTGGTTAGCATAAACGGAATACGAGGAAGATGTCGTAAATTAAAAGGAACAAAAATGTGAGACTTGAAAACAAGAAAGTAATGGGTGACATGTCGAGTAGTAGATGAAATAGTGCAGAAATCATGATCATGAAACGCAACCGAGCGATGCGATTTCAGGGAGAATCCGTAAGATGATACGTTCTAAAAGAGACCAAGCAATAGAAGGCTGAAGCATTGATAGCATTTCAAATTATAACCGAGATGGACTGACATATCATTACCTTCATAGCATAAGGTCATGCTGTCAACAAACCATAATTTACATACATAGCTATTAGGGCATCCGAAAATGACATGTTCGGGAGTCGGATTCAGACCAACCATATGACGTTATTTCAGCCGCATCCAGTGCGTCAGAGATTATCAAATTCTCATGCGTTTAACATCACCCTCGGGAACACTAGCATCGCTCCCCTTGACCGAATCACCTGATTGTGCCTGCATCACCAGTAGGGAAATCTCGGTAAATATGGCTATATTTTACCAAAATAATGTTGATTCTTACAAACATGAAAGAAAATATACTAAACATCATTCTCTATGACGTTGTTTGTGTCTCTGCAACAAGCGTACTAAGTCGCCATTTATGATGACGATAGGCATATAATATTGATAGATAATACAGAGGAAATTTTATAATTTTCTTTCCTGTGATTCAATCTAAATACATATATGCTCTTTTGTGATGAGACAATTCCACCATATGATTTTGTTTTCCATTGTTATAATGCATCAAAGTGATTTTCATTTAAATCTCTCCCAACAATGATAGGAACTAGAAGATATTTGAATACATAAAGTGAAATAGAGCTTTACAGATTCATTAGGCACAACAGCATATCTCTCAGATGGTGACACCCAGGTTTTCCCTGCCATGGGAAGCATGTATAATATTTAGAATCCAAAAGCATTAGTAATTTTCTGTTTACATAAAATGAATGAATAACAAGGATAGCACAATAACCTGATGATGGATCAACTGCTGAGGACTCTATTTGCTGGCCACCAGAGCCATCGACACTTAAAGTTCCTATAATCGCTGGCAAATTGCTGTGGAAACCAAGTAAATGCATTCGACTTAATAGACACTGGAGAAATATGAAGGAAAGTTTTTCATTCCACAAACATCATGACCAATTGACTTAGTTTGCATCACACACAATGACTTTTGGTTCACCCGGTAATCTAGGCAAACAGCCCCCAATTCTTTAGAGTGGACGACGTTGACGGTTTATTAGATATTTGCACGCTAACAAAAGATTTGCGGTCTACCAATCCTCAAGTGTCATATGTTCACTGAAGCTTTCAGGTGTGTCTCATTGGTAACATTATCATGCTAAAAAGGATGTCAACCAGATTTCAAAGTCTCCAGCTTATTCATAATGTTTGATAATGTCTCACTGGCAACATTATCATGCTAAAAAGGATGTCAAGCAAATTTCAAAGTCTCCAGCTTATTCATAATGTTTGATAATGTCTCACTGGTAACATTATCATGCTAAAAAGGATGTCAAGCAAGTTTCAAAGTCTCAAGCTTATTCATAATGTTTGATAATATCCAACACTGACAATGCAAAACAATGAAGTTGACTTTGTTGCAACGTGTATAACACAAGAAAACCATGAAAATTGCTTGCAACCTAAACTCGCCCAATTTCTCAAAGAACTGCTATGTGAGAAACTTGAAATTAAAACATAGTCAACGAAGTATTCTTTTGTGAGGCAACAAGCTCCCTGTTAGGCAGGAGTCCCATCTTGTCAAGTAGACTGGATCTTCTTTTGTGAGGCAATGTATGATTTTTTCAAAAAACTACTCTATAAAAATTTAAAGTAGAGTTTTCTGTTTAGTTGAAAAAGAGTTTGTAAATCACAACACACGTTTCCATATGTTCATTTTTCATTTAGAAAATTAAAATTAAAAAAGAAAAACCATGAGAAGGAAAAGAAACTGGAAAAGGAAACTAGAAAATTTTTTCTTCAACTGAAAAATCATTAAGAGTATTTTCCATTTGACAAGTTATTGGAATTGAAGATGTTAGACAGCTCAACTGAATAATAAAGTGAGGGCTTTATAATTTTTTCCAGCGAAGCCTGCTATTCAAGAGTTCATATGCAAATAATCACATTTTTTATTTTATTCTGTCTTTCAGACCTAGCCTACAACTTATTCAAACACAACAAATTCACAAGCAAAACCTTGAAAAACAAAAAGAATAAACTCAGAAGAGTAATATTTAACATGTGTTAATGCTATTACCAGTCAATGGACTTGCCGTTACCAAGCTGTCCATTGGTGCCTCTTCCCCAAGAAAAAACATTTTGCTGATCAGTAACAGCAAGTGTGTGCCTCCAGCCACATGAGATCAGAATTACTTTCTGCCAAATGCCCCATATACATCCACATAAAATCAAACCATCAGACAGAAACCAACCTTCTCAAACAAGAAATGCAAAAGTAGGAACACCATACAGAATTCAAAATTGATGTCATCAACTATCTAAAATTTGAGCTAAAGAGTTTGCCTGCTCCACAGGAAATTTAACTTGCACAGGAGAACAATGGTCCACATTGTCGCCAACTCCAACCTGTCCAAACTGTACAAGACAGAAAAAAAAAAAACACCAAGTAAACAAAGATTTCTGCAAAATGAATTGGCAACTAAATAAATTCAAATCTATCAAGCTAACTAGTAAAAAATCCCAGTTTAAAATGAAAATAATTTGAATGTGAGAGAATCCAGAATTCTTCCATGGACAAAAGCAATAGTAAGTCCTTCCTTTTTCCTTCACTTTAATCTGTTGACTTTAGACTTTTCAAGGGGCCTCATTTCACTCATGTCAAGCATGACACATCATCAAAATTACCACATTTATGATTTATGGTTTGCCATGAAAATCAAGTGCAATCAACAGAAGTGACACAAAGCCATATAGTAGAAAATATTTTAAACGAAAAATTATTAAACCTTATTCCATCCCCAGCCATAAAGTTTTCCATCTGATGTGAGTGCCATAGTGTGCCTCCAACCGCCTGCTATCTACAGGAAAATTTAGAAAGAAGGCAAGTTGATAAGATAGAATCAAATAAAACAAACTACATTAACAATATGTCCTCGGCTTGCATTTGTTGAACGTATGAGGAAGTAGAGAACAGAGCACTGATCATAATGTTGACATGTAAGCCCAAACATACATGGGTAATTCACTGAAAATTAAAAAGAAAGACAATAAAAAGAGGCCGAGCTTTGAGATATCAATAGGCAATAGACCATCGGTTCATGTTATGGTTATAAAATAAAAGCAGCACACAACAAGATGGCACTTAACCAGTGTTAAGATGAACATTTTTTCATATGTTAAAAGAATAATTTACACACTATTTCATATACATTGAATCAACAAAACAGGAAACTAACATGAAAGAAATAACATCATATCTACCTAATAAATATAGACACACTTCCTAATATACAACTTTCCTAATTTACATCCAGCTCTCATGAAGTGAGTTTGATGCAAAGGAACTTTAAGAAAATAATAGATGCATATTAATAAAGAAATATTTAAGACAAAAAAATTAGAAATATTGCTCCCAAAATATTTAGAACTATATAAGCATGAGCTATTGTGCATGATTGGTCTGACAGCCCAGATTATAATGGGGTTGCAGAAGGCAAATAGCCAACATAAAAATTGGACATGTCCCATGATTTGGATTCTACCAACACAAATTTTGGGGATCCCTCCTTGCAAGTGCTTTATTGAAAATAGGGTGTAGCGAAAAATAGGTAAATGTGTAGATTATACTGTGAAAGTGCCCATCTGTATCTATGTATTGTGCTAAATATTGTAAGAGTTTTTACATCAATTATGTGCAAATAAATAAGTTTATCTAGAGAATGGGTGATGCTATATTAAGATCCATCAACTAGGTAATCTGATAGGCGAGGAAGATTACCGGATGATCCCAGAAAACAGTGATAAAAAGATTATTATATTGGTGAATCAAGGGCAGATACATCGCAAGGAAGTTTCATTATGCAGCTTATGTATAACAGAAAATGATACAAGAGCATGCATATTGATCATTTTATAACATCAGCTTTGGAACTGGGCAAAGCATACATGGGCAGCACTGAGAGGAATAATCAGATTTGAATATTTCATTTTGCTTTTAATTTATCTTTCTGTTTATTATAATTCTTCTTCTTTCAACAGTTGTATTGTGAACCAAGAGGACTACTTTACCTCCATCGATAGAAGTTTACTTCTTTAAATCTATTTTTTCCCTGTTAGTTATTAGTTAGCATTCCAAAGTCTATCATAAAAAGGGCTTTTTGTTTTTTTTAGTGAGCTGCGATCCTCTCCATGAGATGTCTTTTGAAGTGGAGTAAAGTCTTAATTGATGATGTCCAAGTTAAATATACCCAAAAGGTCAGACAATCCCAGTTTCATATTTGAAGATCTTTGTGCGAGATAACAAGACAGAAAGACAACTGTTTTGTAAATTGTAAATTCCAAAAAATTGGAGTTGGCTCCCATTAAGAGCAAGTAGAGAAAACGTAGATTGAAATAGTTGGGCTTGGCTATGAAATAGAATGGTCATATTAAGTTCAATAAAGCAAAGAAAGATGATGATAGGCAGACATGAATTAATATGGAAAAGAGTGGTTGAATGACTTAATAAGCCTATATATTTCACATATGTAAATCCAAAGTCATTTAGAGTGAAAAAAAAAATCATTTAAGTAATTTAAATAACTTGGAACAAAATATTTGTAAGAGTTTTTTTTTTATATAAAACAAATTTTGGAGAATGGATAACAAAAAAATGACCAAAAAATAATAATAAATTAAAATACAGACTGATCAATGAAAAATATGTGAAACTATTACCATGTTAATGAAGCCAAAAGATTACCTGAGATATAAAACTGTGCTGCAAAGCTTCAAGCTGGTGAGGGATTAGGTGATCTGCAAAGTCACCATGTCCTAATTGACCATACTTACTCCATCCATAAGTGTATAATCCACCGGAAGAAGCAACAGATATTGTATGCCGCCATCCACAAGCAACCATAACCATATTCTCTCCCTGCAAGAATGGTCATACTCCTTAACTAAGAGAGCTATGAAGTCAATATGAGCATGCAATATACAATGCCAAATGATGAACATACATGAGGTAGAGATACTTTCTCAGGCACCAAGCGATCCTTTCTGTCACCTAGGCCTAAATTCCCATATCTACCCCAACCCCATCCATACAGTTCTCCATCTTCTGTGACAGCTGCAGTATGTTCAGCACCAGCGGCAACCATTTTAACAGGGACTCCCTACAAGAGATGATAATCAATTCTCAATACCATATAGCATAACAATGTAATATGACCTAGTGCAGTTGATGTAGAATCAAAAAATCTCTTGACTACCACATAATTGCTTGATCTTTTTTTACTCGTTGCATGCTTCTACTTCTGAGGAATGCAGCATTAAAAAATTTGAAATGTAAGAAACGCACATATAGACCTACGCCCATTGGTTTGATTTTTTCACTTCAGTCCAAGAAATAAACCACCATGTGTTTTTCCTTCGAGTATGGTTTTGATTATTACTAAATCAGCTAAAAAATTCTTAATGATCAAGATGAACATTAACTTCCTCAAAAAAACACATCATGGTTAGAACATCCTGTTAAGCATACATGATTGACAATGCCATAACAAAATGTGCTCTTGCTAAGCTGCTTAAAAGAGAAAGATGGCTTCAAGCTGGTTAAAGAAGCCATCACCAAACTATTAAAGATTTCTAAATTACAACAAAAACACAAGCATACAAACAACAGAATCCATATAACAATTGATTAAATTAGAAGTACCTGGAAAGCTTGAATTTTCTGAGGCACAAGAGAATCTTCAGTAGTACCTAGACCAAGCTGACCATTTTGATTTCGCCCCCAACTTCATGAAAACAGGAGAAAATCTCAGTAAAAATATCCCAGAAGACATAACAAATTTCAGAAGCACAGTTATTTAGTGAGGCAGCCTTCATCTACCAGATTCATTAAACTTGTTTTCTATATTTAAGGAAAGTAACGGATATCATATTAGTAAAATGGATTTAGAGGCGGCAATGGAGGATTGTTTTGAGTCTTTTGACCATATCACCTGGGCATCTTTTTTACACAAGAAAGAAACCAGTTCACAGGGAAAAATCAGTCTTCTATCGCTACCACAGAGTTGACATTCGCTAAGAGATACATAGCACAGGATAATTTTATTGGCAGAAAAATAAGATAGAACTATTACATAAAACTAATAGCCAGTACAGTTTGCTAATAATAAATTCTCTTTACTAATAGATAATACGCATGGCAAAGGATGAAATTTGTAGAATGTGTCTACTGACTTAACACCTCTTATAAGTAATTAAAACTGTAGATTATCATGCCTAAAAGTGGTAAGCAGGAATTAAACAGACACAGAAAAAATAAATTTCTCGATTAACATTATCACCATATTGAATGCAAAAAGAGCTGACATACTTGACGGTTCCTTTTAGGTAATTACCCATAATCCAGTAGTTTCAACGATCGCAAAAGGCAGAGATGGGCCTTGGTTATGGAGTTTTCTTTTTTGTTTACAAATGGACAATGACATTCTAAACTGGTTCAGGCTTGTTTATATGTAATTCCTCAATAAATGCTCCAGGTTTATGGCCTAAGAAGAGTTGTCCATAAGATTGAACAAAGTACAAGATAGATGAATCGCTAGATGAATGTCTTGGAAACGGCCCACGGTATCAGTAACCTGAGTAATTAACACCAGCATCACTTGATTAACTGAGGCGCACATAAAGAGAATAGAGTATTAACCTCTGCACCTGGCCATCCATTGTCACTGCTAAACAATGGCTGTCACCACAAGCAATTTGCTTTATCTTTAAACCATGTAACTGTCTAATTGGTTGAGGAGTAAACAAATCGCTGGAATTCCCATGACCCAACCTCCCAAAATCTCCCCTGCAAAAATTGTTTACATGCTATATATGAAATCTGGATGAAAATCTACAAAAACATAACCGAACAACAATGCATATCAGGTACCTATAAATTAGAAGACTCAACAAATTTCAAAATCATATTATCTAATAGAATTGAAAATAGAATGTCTCAACCTAAAGATTATAATTTTCGTGATAATTCAAACAAGGCCACCAGAAGTCATACAAAAGCTGACCAAAGCCGAGCTATATTTTCAAGTAAAAAACAAAACATGAAAAACGTAGAATTTATATAAACAAATATATACGTTTGCGTCTGCGTGAAAACATTTAGAAGACCCACCAGCAAGTTATTTGAAATTCAGTCCATGAGTATATAAACATATATTTGAACTATCTAATCAAATTTCCACATAATTTAATAAGAAATACACAACAATGTAAACAACAAACCATCCCCAACTATATACGTCCAAACGCGACTCAGAATATGCAATTGTGTGATCAGCGCCACAAACAACAGATACAATTTCAAGGCCGTCCAATGTACTCAGCCGAGTCGGAGAAAGTCGATCCTCAGCATCACCAAGTCCTAACTGCCCATCTTCCCCTCGTCCCCACGAGCAAACAATTTTTCCAGCTGTAAATTAACAAAAGAAGTCAACTGGCCCGCCTTCAAAACAATAATTAGAAAAACACAAATAACTGAAGTTGAAATGACTCCGTTAGGGCTTACAGAGGAGAGCGACGGAATGGCTTGCACCGGCCGAAATGAGAAGAACATGACGAACTGGACCAGTAACTTCAGCAGCTTCCTCTTCAGCCATTGATCCTTGTGATTGAGATCGTGGATCAAATTCCTCAATTCAAGCAATAAAATGTAGAAGAGAGATCTGTGCTCGAAGTCTACGCTAGGAAGAGCAGAGCAGCGAATTCATATCTACAAAAGAAGTACAAGGGGTATATATGTATACATGAGCTAAGCTAAGCAGGTCAAAGTGGCAGAGATAATTGAAAATTAAATAAATACCAAATAGTAGAGCGCAGGTCTTTTTTTTTCTTGTAGAGTTTTGGCATTAGCGGAGGCACGGAGATGTAGATGGAGATGGAGAAGGGAGTTAGGTGATAGAGAAACTAAGGCATTGATGGCGGACGGGCCCATTAGTTTTGACGTTTGTGAGCTGCGGCTCGCCATCGGTCCCCTTAATTTCATCCTCCACCACACGACAGAAACAGCCGTGTAGTCCTTTCTTTGGCCTAAACAAACGCTCCTTGCTTCAAAATCTGCCCCTCGTTGTTACTGTTTCCACTCAATTCTCAAATCAAACGCTAATTGTGTTCAGACATCACATGTGCTCTTCTCCTTCCCTCAATGCCTTGAGAGAATTCCACCTTTACTTCTAAGTTTCCCTTCTATATTTTTTGGAAATAAATAATTTTGTTTTAATAAAAAATAATGATAAATTATTTTTTCTGGAAAGGCAATAATGATAATGATAAATTTGGTATCAGTAATTTTCACTATTTTTCACTTTGTATGTTTAAATAATATTTTACTTCACCGAATATTCAAAATTTTCATTTTTTTATTAATTTAATATTTTTCATGATTAAATGTTAATTAAAATAAATTTTTACTCTATTAATTATAACTTACTGAACATAATTATTTAGAAAAATATAATAACTTTAAAGTGTATTAAATCATCATTTTTATTAAAATATTTAATTAACATTAACATTTATAAAAATATTTAATTGAATCCATACCTTATTTAATGTAAAAATTATTCAAAATTCAAAATAAAAAAATATTAAAAATATTGATATTAAATTCATAATACTTTTTTAAGATGTGATATTTTAATTATAAATATAACTAAATAAAATTAAAGATTATTGATTAAAAATATTAACAATTATGGATGATTTTATGATATAATGATATAAATAATTTTAGGTGAGTTTATAATTGTTAAGTATATATTTTAATATATTGAGATATAATATATATTTATATTTTAATTTTATTTATATATATTTAAGATATGATATATCGAATATCATAATATTTCTTTATTCTATTTATTTAAAAAATCATTTTTGATCTAATAATTGAATAAAAGTTAAATTAAATTTTTTAATAGACATGCATGATTTATGAATAATTAAAGAGAAAAATAATAATTAGATTTTGTATATTTTATGATAAAAATAATAAATATGATATAAAAATACATCTAAATACTTTTGGAAATAAAATAATTAATATTTTAAAATTTGCAATGAAATTGAAAATGTACAGTTGATGCATAAAATAAATTTTAATTAAATTGATTAATAAATCAAAGGATGGGGAAGGGACAGGAGAGAGTCAAAGGGGCAACCCATGCAGAACGCACACCCACCAGCAGCGAGGATGAGTGTCATTGGACCGAAGTCTCCGTACGTTATTATGCATTTTGAAGTGTGAAGTCATTTCAACTTAAGTTACATGTCATTCACCGTCCTCCCTTTCATGCACACTGGATTTGATTGCTGTTGTGCCATCTGTAATTAATTTTAATATTTTTGCATCATAATCTTAAAAATCGAAGTGAATTAATTAATCATTAAATAAAACATGTCATTTAATTGATTTAAATTATACTATTCAATTTAATTTTGATTAACGTATTTAGCTAATCATGTGGTAATTGTCGGAGATAATTATCTAAAAAATGTAGGTTTGAATTTTAATTCTCAATCTGAAATGATTTTAAAAATATTTAACAATCTTATTACTATATGCTTTCCTGCACCATGATCTAGATGAAAATACTCATGATTAGAATAACTATCAAACATTAACACAATTATTATAAACACTTCTATATCACACAAATCATTGATCTTCTTTCAGGCCTTACTTCAATTATCACAACACAAACATAATAATAATATAAACAATATATTTTTCTTCCAACAATTTATACAATGATAGACATATACCTCGAAGTAGACTAGGTCCACTAAGCTTCTGCAAATATAGTTTTTATACTATTTTCAATATAGTTTTTATACTATAAATACCTAAGGGGTATTTATGTTACAAAGTCGATGTCTCTAGTACTGTTTGTCAGCTCAAAAATAAAGCAGATAACTGAAATGGCCAATAAAGTTTTTTGGCCTCTTTTTGGTCTTTTGATAAAGTTACCAGACTCGTGACTCATAGTGTGTAATGGGGTTCATAGCACACCAAATGAAAAGGAATCACAGTTGGTGTCGATAGACTGTTAACCAACTTACATATTTATCACATGCACACAGTTACTTAAATAATTACAGTCAAACAACAGGATCCTTATCCTTGAAGTGATAAGATTCTATCTGACTCGTGATACGTAGCCACTTGCCTTTCAGTAGCCATCATGCATGATAGCTTGCATGTTTATTTCGTGTGAGTCTTCATCTTCTTCTGGATCTTATTCTCTTTCCAGTTGTTGCCTTATCATTTCCATTTCTCCTTTTATTCCTTCGTTGATGTATAATTATTGCTTGAAAGTGTTAGTCTGAAAATTCAAACTAATATGCTTTTCTTTAAGCTTGTAACAAAGATCTATGGCTCTTTGTCTTCCCACTTCAAACTCAAGACTTCTTTTAACTGATCCAGGCACACTTTCCCTTGTCAATTGATCATAATCATAAGTTATCTTATCTAGAGTTGTTTTGAAATTTTCAATAAGAGTAGCTTTATTAACATCATTAACCACTTCTTAATCTTCCACTTTTCTTCTATGCTATCTTTATCCATTGCTTAGGGCTTCACCATTTCATAACACAAACTCTGATATAGTTCTCATAATTGATATGGATATCTAAGAGTCCCATCTTCTTCATTTTCTATTATTATGTTGGTTATCATAAATGTAACCAATCCATAATCAAAATTTAATTTATTTAGAGCCAATCTTATGATACTTGGTAATTCTTCTCTTGTCTTTTCCAAATCAATTTCAAGACACTAACCACGCCAGCATTAACTAAGCTTAAGCTAGCTATAACCATTTTTGCTTCCACTTGGAGACCAAGACCGGCTGCTCGATTATGAATGTATGGGTGTAATAGTACGTTAATCTTAAGTAGGTTCCCCACTGGATCAACTACTTTACTTCTGATTTCATCCCTGATGTCTTTAGGCATATACAATTCTACCCTTTATAGGACTTCCTTCCTTTTCTATACCTCATTCATCATTTGTTCCTCGCCTTTAAAATAGAGACCAAGTTTTTTCTCAAGCTTTTCAATGCACCCTACAGTTTCTTCAATGGCATCTTTTAGATGGTTATGATTTATCTTAGATAACCCTTGATGAAGCTTTGAATACAACCAAAACCCTTGTTTCAAGAGTTCTTGACTATTTCTAGTCCATGCATCTTGAGCATCATCATTTTCAGGATCAAATCTTATCTAATATTTTTCTACCTCCAAAGGTTCATTCCATTCTCTACCCTTCTCATCTTTCCATCCTAATGGTTCGATTTTTTCAAGAAGAGTATTGGCATGTGAAGGTTTTAAGTACTTCACCTAATAATCAAACTTCCTTGAAGATTCACCAAGTAACCTTACTATCTCTTCTCCTTCAAGAGGGTTTTCCTCCTCATCCAAAAGATCATTGTTAGAGAAAATTTATTTTAACCCATCATTCATTAGACAATTGAAAACTGGATCAGTGGGTACTCCACTCTCCATTACGTGACTTTCATCACCAGAGCTGAGTTTGCTCTTTATTGGGTTGTCTTCTTAGGCTAAGGCCTTGCCTTTTTCGTTTTCTCTCAAAAACCTGAAGAATCTCATTATTCAATTGTTCTTCCCTATCCATTTCAATAACTTGGGCCAAATCTGTCTTGTCTTGGGCTTTTGACTCCACATTTGCTAACTTGAATGGGCAATTAAAAGACTAATGTCCAGCCCATTTGTAATGCCAGCAAAGACTATGTATTGACATCTTTGCTTTCTTTCCCATTCTCCTAGAATTAAAGCTTTCACTTTCAGTTTTCTTTCTTTAAAGAGAAAATTATTTCCTCGTATGTCCTTGTCTCTTGCAGTTCCAACATAGCTTGCTTTTTACAGTAAGATCCATCTACAATATTAACAAGTTCACGAGAAAGAGAATTAACTATTACATTTGTATTAGAAGAAATATATTCAATATCAAACTTGTAATAACTAAACCATTCCTACAATCTCAAAAGTCTAGTTTGCCTAGCCTTTTTTAAGTTCAAACTCATAAATCTTTTCACATAAGTTGAATATGTTCTAAGAATGAACTTTTTTGAAGCTAAAAAGATATAAAAAGCTTTTATATCATTTTTTGCAGCAAGTGTTTCTTTTTCAAGAATCAGATAATTTATTTTTGTACCTTTAAAAGTTCTAGACTAGTACTTATAAATAGGTTTAAGTTTACGACCTTTAACCCCCAATTACCATCTGAAGCATCTGTCTCTAAGACTAGCTCATCTACATCTAAAGGTAATTCTAGATAAGATAAATTGTTCATCCTCTCTTTTACCTCTCTTATTGCTTGGGTATCTTCATCATCCCAATACTAAAGTGTTTTATCAGAAGTTTTCTTTGAAATTCTACCTAAGTATTTAGATAGATTTTTTACAAATTGACGAGCATAGTTAGCAAGTCCACACAACCTTTGTACTTGCTTTCTATCGTCTAGTTCATTAGGAAACATAGTATCTTTTCTGATATATGGTCTTACAACCATACCTTACCTCTAGCTATTTCTATTCCTAGGAACTTCACACTTTCTTTAAACCATTTTATCTTTCTTTCAGATAGAATCATACCTTCTCTTTTAAAGATATTAGTCACTTATTCTAAATGACTCATGTGTTCTGTTTCATTGTTGCTAAATACTAACACATCGTCTATATACACCACACAAAACTTTTTTAATGCTTTGAAAGCATTATCCATTTTTCGTTGAAAAATGCTATGTGCATTTTTCAAACCAAATGACATAACTAGCCATTCATACATTCCTTGAAGAGATTGAATGCTGTTAGAGGTATTGAGTCTTCTTCCATCTTAACCTGTCAATAACGACTCTTTAAGTCAAATTGAGAAAAAATGGAAGGTTATTTAAGACTTAACCTATCTATGACATTTCGTGTTATAGGAATCTTATAGCCATCATCTTTGGTAGCATTGTTTACCTAACGATAATCTACAAACATTATTGCTTTTCCTCTCACTTGTTATGCATGATTAATTACCATGAAAGTTAGACTAGAATGAGAACTTATATTATCCCTAATTAATCATTTCTCAAGCAGTTCAGAAATTTGTTTTTCAAATTCTTCTATCATCTCTCCCATGTATGTTATGTTCTTTGCTCTGATGATAGTGTTTGGGTCTTTTAATTCTAATTTAGCCTTGATGCCATTTAGAAGCCATAACTTTAATGGATCATCACTAAAGTTATCAGCAAGCTTAGTAAAAACCTCATCCTATTTTGTTCTAGTCAACTGTATGCTACGTATAATAGAATTTCCTATTACACTTTGTGTCTTAGTACATAACTGTTCATACCAATTGGTATCATTTAAATCATTATTTGACTCAAATAAGTGGTCTAGCAAAGATTCACCACATTGTACTAGCACTCTGAAAGCCGGTTCACAGAGTAATGTTCCATATATTTTAGATATTTGAACAGGGTAAAATCCAAACTTAAGTTTAAGTTTAGGTTTTACAAGAATTAGAATCTTGACTCTTGAAAAATAACAAAATTTTCATCTTGCACAAAGGGACAATTTTCTCTCTGTCCTTTTAAGAAGGCATTTCCTAAAACTAGGTTTACATTTAAATCTGGAAAGGCTAAGAGTCTATTGATTGTGAATTGGACATCTTCTATTGTGATAGAGACTTTCATTGCATAATGAGTAATTACATTTACCTCTACTTCTGCCATCCTAAGGACCATCGATTCTGTTAATGGATGCCACCATTCATTAGGTAATGCATTGGATCTTGCACTACTGATTGTTGCTCCTATGTCTATCAACACATCTAAAGAGTAATCATAATAGCCTAGAAATTTGAATGTTACCTTAATGTATGTGCTCAAGTTTATTTCTTCTAGGCTAAAGATTTTTTGTGATGCCATTGGTTTAGGAGATACCAGTTTTTAAACCTCATTGAAAGGAATGGAACATTGTTGAGAAATCTTCTGTATTTCTCTTACAACCTCATAAATTATAGGGACTTGTCTTATTGCCCTAATATGTTTTTGATCGTCTTCATCTTCTGTAAATATAAGAACATTAATTTCTTTGTATCCTATAATCTTCCTATTATCAGATGATTGACCATCCTCTTCTTGTGTTCTAGAAGTTCCTTCTTGATTTTGTCTTGGTCTCCTAATCAAGGGTTCTTCATGAGTTTCTTTTGATATTGTATCAGACATGATTCTTCTAGGCATGTCAATTGACCTCATAGGACTTTGATTATGGAAAAAATTTCTAAAGTTATATCTTAAAGAATAACTTATTGACAAATGTCTTCTAAGTTGATGATCAAAGATTTTAAAATCTCTCATAGGCGCTTCTAAACTAAGGATAATGCTTTTACCCTTCTATGTAATTTGAGAAGATCCTATAGATTTAGAAGTTTCAGTTGGTTTAGTTAACACCCAACTCTTAGGCAAGCTAAGCTCTACAAAATTGATTTCTTTTATATAGAATTACTTATAGTTGTATGAACTTTCTTCGAACAATTCTATTATTCTATAAATATTCTTCACTCCAGGATTAGTTGAATTGATCAATCTGAAAATAATCCTAGTTTGATACACCAAGTAATTAGCTTGGGAACTCATCCTATTCATCCTATTTGACTTTATTCTTAAGGTCAAAGAGTTTCCTAACATTTTATTGCTAAAAGCCATAAGATAATTTAGATGACTTTGGAACCAGATAGGACCATTTGCAAGATTGATTTGAACTCTTGATATGAGTTGATTTTTGAATTCTATCCATCTTTTATCTAGAATAGCTGCTATTACTGGACTATTCGCTAGCAGATTGAATAAAGGAATTAACCTTACTTGTACTAGACCTACGTGGATGTACTTGTATTCTCCTTTTGCCTTATTTATCATTGCTCTGATTTTTGTAAGGTTGATAAGGGGGATATCCAATGTTTCTAATTCTGTGCTAGAAAACTAAGTCTAGGAGATATCTATAATAGATTTAAAGTTGAATCTAGATCTACTATAGATAGCATTGATGCTTATTTTAGGTAGTTCCCATTCCAAACAACTTTTGGATGACTCCTCGTACTGAAAAGATTCTTCATGTACCAACTCATTATCCAATAGGATTAGCTCTTCATCTATGACAGCCTCTTCCGAGTTCATCATGAATATTTGCGCTTGCCATAAATCAGATTCATCATTTTCAGTTTCATATTCTGAAACTACTTTATATATTGAATTTACTTCAGAGTCTACATTAGATAGATCTTTTTCGTATATTGGTTCGTACACTAGACTCTAATCCTCAAAGAATATTCTTCAAAGATTTTCTTTCCTTTTATTTTTATGTAGGCAAGTATCAGCCTTATGATTTTTTGCACCACCTATCCAGCAACAAGTACAGTTGCTCAAAGGTTTCCCTTTCGGACATTTTGGTTTTCTTCCATGTTTTTTCTTAAAAGCTTCTATTCTTTCCTTGTCCTTAAGGTTGGTTTTTCTTTTAATAAACCTAGAGGGTCTATTAAAACCTTTTCTAACCTCTTTGTCTTTTCTCAATATTCTTCTTTTATTGTATCATTTAAATTTCCTTTTAGAAGAATACCCTATTCTAGGTTTTTGTTCTGATCCTGAATAACATCCTTATCTACCAGGAACATACTCAACCTGCGAACAACAACTCTTGTTCAAGTAAGGAAGATGCTTTGCATCTTATCTTACTTGGAGTTCAGTACATGCCTTTCTCATGTCATACCTTACTGCTTGGATTTGTCCACCTAGACCATTTACAATCTTATCTTCATTTATGAGCAATTGAAAAGCTATTTTTACCACTTCATGCCATGGTTCATGTAACTTAGCAAAAAATAATTCTGACATGTAATTTTGAGAAGCCAGGTCAATATTATAATAGTACTTTTGAAATTCACAAGCAAAATTATCAAAGAAGTACATATCACAAATTTGCAATTTCATCAAAGCTATCAAAGATTGTTCATGTTCTAATGATTCTATTGATAAAGAGAAACCATAAAATTCTCTTTTCAAAGCATCTACTACTATAGCTAACACACCATATGCTATTACCTCATTTTCAATCTCATTTTTGATAGAAGTCTGTTCTATTAATGATTTCTGGTATTTTTGTGCATTTCCTACCATTATGGCTGTACATAGTTCGTAAGCATCTGCTGGGGTGTACGATCTTGACTTAATTATGAATTTAATCATTATGATATATTCATCTATTCTTTCAGAAGTATGTTTTTTACAATAAAGATTTAAAAAGGTTGCTGGGCTAATTACAGGCCTAAAAAGGTTATCCCGATACATGAATTATTCTTTCATTCTATGGTGCTAGTTAGGCTTGTACATTACTTTTTTCGTAGATAGAAGTTCATTGAATTTTTGGTCATCTATGTGTAATAGAGCTTCTTCTACCAATCCTAAATACTTCATAAAGTCTTAGTCAAATTACTACTATCTAAATTGGCAACCTTAGCTATTGGATCTAAAATGAAAGGAACAATTTTTTGTTTTCTAAGTTTTAAAACATTTCTCTAAGTCAATGGTTTCTTTTGAGCTTTCAAAGATTTTTCTCTTTTAATTATATCTAATTTCTCATTCATCAATTTTTCTATTTCACTTGTTAAAGCATTTATTTCTTCTAGTTAATTTTCTGTTGATCCTAATGAATGGAATTTCTCTAAGAGTTGATAACATTTCTAAAAGGTGTTATACTTAAAGTTTGTTCTTACAAATTTTAATTCTAATAATATTTTAGAAATACTATTGCTAGGATTTTTTGAATTCCTATCTTTTTGGTTTTTGCAAAACAAAATTATATTATACTTAAAAATTTAATTTTGGACCTAATTATTTAAAAAATTAAATTAAAAAGTAAAAATGTAAAAAGAATAAATATTTCTCGTCTTACATTATTTTGAAAAGTAATTTTTCAAAACACATTATTTATTTTTATTGTCCTAATTGTGGCTGAAAACCTTAAATTAAGTTAAATTATCATGAAAATATGATAGTTTTGGATTTTTAATTGATATTAAAATTAATGGAAAATACCAATCAATGAAGATAATGATACAAAAATATATCGTTAATAATATTTAATTCAAATTTAAAAAATAATATTAAAAATAAATTTAATAATCATCCACATATTTTAATTCTGACTATGATTCTCAATCATAGAAGGATATGATTATTTTTATGTTAAAATAATATATTAAATTAGAGATAAAAAAATAATTTATATTAAATTTTATAATTTATGTTAAAATTTTTTATTTAATTTAATTTAAAAATAATTATATTCAAGGATGAATCCTTTAAGAACGCAGTTGTAACAGAAAACAAGCCTTTTCCGCACATTCAAATATCCCAGACGCATTGCAATAAATATTATTTATTCGAACAACAATTTTGATTTATTGATCGGATCAGCAGAATAGTCAACGGCTGCGATTGCTTATCAGTTGGCAAATGCTTCTCTCTTTCAACTGCCTGCTAATTGGCTCCAACCACTTCAGAGAACCATCGGATTAGCGTCCACTGTATCTGTTATCATGTTCCTTAAGCTACTCGGACTCCTCTCGTTACTGCTTCTCTTTGATCAATCCCATTCCCAATCCATCTCTTCTCCGCCCACTGTTTGCATCCTCGGCAGCGGCATCGCCGGCTCCTCTCTCGCCCATTTCCTCCGCCGTTATTCGCCATCTTCCGACGCTCGTATTGTCATCTTCGAGCGAAATGGTGTCGTCGGTGGTCGCATGGCTACTGTCACTATCTCTGGCGAGACCTTCGAGGCTGGAGCCTCTATTCTACATCCAAAGAACTACCACGCCTCTAATTTCACTAATTTACTTGGTTTGAAGAGAAAGATGCCTCCTCGTTCTGAAAGTTCCATCTCTCTGGGGATTTGGGACGGCAAGAAGTTTGTGTTCAAAACGCTGAGTTCTGAGTCCAAGATTCCTTTTATGCAAAGGATTGTTTCTTTTGCTAATGAGTTGTATATTTTAATGCGGTATGGCTTCTCTCTTTTGAAAATGAATAGTTTTGTTGAAGTTACTGTAAATAATTTCTTCAAGTATTATGAGAGCTTTGGCACAAGACCTATTTTTGAGAGCGTGGATGAGATGCTTAAGTGGGCTGGTTTATACGATCTCACCACTCGGACATTGCAAGATGAATTGGTCGATGTTGGATTGTCTCCTTTGCTGATACATGAACTTGTCACTGTAAGATCACTTCATCTTTTTCCTAGTTGCTCCCGGCATTTTCCTTTTACAAATTCATGTTGTGATAAGAACCAATATTTGGTTTTGTTGACTAATATTTTATTTTATTGATCTTGCGGAAGAACGACAGAACATTTCCAACTGTTTTCATTTGCAGCTAATTAACCTCTATTAAATGCTATGCCTTGAGCTTTATTTTTTTTCCTTCTTCACTTTAAGAGCACTGGCTTCATGGCTAACGTTTGGCAGAAATGGTTTGAGACTAAAATCAATATGTTGTCACTTGGTCTCAGCGTATTTCTTAGCATAATTTTGCTGTGCTTGGAATTTTACAAGTCACCGTAAATGCAATTATTCATTTTGAATTGGTTCTCATATGATGTAATATATATATATTCTTTTTATCGGTCAGAGGACTAGATTATAGGAGAAACTTCAGTTGTAACTTATCAAATTTCTTCTTCTTATTTTTTTTACAAATAACATTACCAAGTTTCCCTTGATAAAGGGAAAAAAAACTCGAAGTTAAGTTACCAATGATGTTTTTCCCTTCCAAATAATTCTGTTTAGCAATTAGGCCAAGTTGCTTGAAAAGGTGAGGAAGTTAGGTTGTTACGTTTGCCTTAAGCATCAATAGGGAAATAGAACCATGTAAATACTTGAACTGATGTGAGCGATTTTTTGCTTCTAGAATATGAGGTAGGTTAATTGGTCAGTTAACCGAATCAATTGAAAATTTTGGTTTAGTCAAATGTTACAATTCAGTTGATAGATTTTGGATTAAATCGGGTGCCGAGAATGATATCTAATTAGATGCATTTGTTGGATTAATGTATAAGTATATGGAAGTGCTTGTAAATGTATTTAAATATGGTGGGTAGGTTTGTATAATTTGCGGATGTTAATAAGATTTGGGTCAGGTAGCTCTAGATGAGTATTAATGTAGTTTGGAATAGGTTTACCTTGTAAGGCTGTTAAATGGTTCTATTGCAAGATCCGGGTGGGCACCTTATCAATGCTATCATTCCTAGTCTAGCAATGAAAAAAAAGAAGCATAAAGAAGAGAGTGGTTTCAAGGATGTAGTTGTAATTTTGCTCCAGGGAGGAGGTGAATAAGTTTAATTCTCAGTTGTTGAAATGAAAATTACATCCATACTGAATTAGGTGGAACCTGTCTAGGTGACCAGCTTGTTGCCGTAAATTTTAGTTATTTTAGCATGATCATTGCGCAGTGAAGTTACTGCTGCTGCTGAGTTGAGTCACTACTCGTGAGATTTCCCTAATAGTTACCATATTGTACCTAACTTTCTGTAACCGATTGAATTTTGCTGACTGCAAAGTGACCTATGGTAATGTTTTCAACGACCATTGGAGAAATAAACTAAGCTTTTGTTTTCAATATTTGGAAGTGGCTCTTGACTAGGATAGCTTTGCTGATGTATTTGGGACTTGAGAGTTCCATAACAGTTTGAGATTCTGTTGAACATGCACAGGTCATTACAAGGATTAATTACGGCCAAAGTGTCCACATCAGTGGACTTGCTGGAGCAGTTTCGTTGGCAGGGTCTGGTGGAAACCTGTGGGCTGTTGAAGGAGGGAATTGGCAAATGGCTGGTGGACTAATTAATATCTCGAACGTTGAATTACACCTCCATGAAGAAATAATTTCTATCTCTTACCTGGGCGAAAATTATGAGCTGAACTCCACAAACGGAAGAAGTTACACATGTGATGTCACAGCTGTTGCTACACCTCTAGATGAATTGAATATTCTATTTAACCCTCCAATTTCAGTTCCTGAGAGGCACTTACAGCACACTCATGCAACGTTTGTAAGGGGCATCCTAAATCCTGTAAGAATCTTTCAGTTGCAAATTTCATAGTCTATTGAAACTTTCTACTCACAGATTCATTCCCTTTTGTGATGTTGTCTCCTCGTTTACTCCATTTGTTATTAGATTCGATTTTTGATCAAAGTTTCACGTTTTTACTTTGAACAGGCATATTTTGGCCTGAAAACTATTTCAGAAATTCCAGTGCTGGTGGGCACCATAGAGGATCCTGAGCTTCCATTCACATGCATTTCCGTCCTCAAGCAACATGATGAGACAGACATGACTTACAAAATATTCTCTCGTCAACCAATGCCGGATTCATTCCTTGACACCATTTTTAGGTACTATTATGAAATGCCCTTTAGGAATAGGCAAACTGGTCTTGCAACATACATAATCAATATAATCATTTCTCGAGTTTTTAGGCCTCTCAAAGATCTGTTATAAATGGAACTATTGATTATCTGATTCGTTGCCTTTTATTCATGCAGTAGGATAAAATTCAGTCACAGAAAGGCATTAAAGCTTCTTCCCCTCCTTTATTTTGCTTGTTCAAAATCGAAAAGAACACTAAATATCGGTTATATGCTGACAATTTCTTGATGCTGGTTGCAGTGAGAGGAAAGAGACTAGAAGAATAAACTGGGCGGCTTACCCTCACTATAAAGCTCCAGAAGTGTTTGCGCCATTTATTTTGGATGGTCATCATTTGTACTATGTGAATGCCTTTGAGAATGCAGCTAGCACCATGGAGACGAGCGCCGTTGCAGCCGAGAATGTAGCACGACTCATCCTTTCTAGAACTGCCAATAAGTTATCCTTCTGTTCGTCAAACTTAACGAGCGCTTGTTCTGAGGGAGAGGCACTGCACTCAGAGTTCTGATTCAAATGAGTACACTATCCAAACCAAAGAGCACCCAAGATGTCGTGGTTGAAAGGTGGGTGGGTCGAAGAGTTTTTTGTATTGTACAAGCAACTCCCCTGTACCCAGGCTGTTGTTGGAAATTTCTTGTAAAATTGTTTCCGGGAAGAAGTACCAGGACCCAATAAAAACAATGAACTATGTCGGTACTTGACCAATAATGTATAGCGTGTACTATAATGTAATGTATATGGTGAGGCCGTCGTCATCTATCCATGTGTGAAGGCAACATAATAATATATGCTGGATGCCAAAAATAATTAATATCATTAATTTTTGTTAAATTAATACTTAAATTTTAATTTCAATTTAAACATTAATATCTACTAAACTATGTAAAATTATATGATGCCAACCATTTAAAATGAAATGTCTTATATATAAAATGAAAGACCTAATAAAATTTTTTATTATATTTAATTTATAAAATTTAAATCAAATATAACCTTAGAAGTAAATAGTAAAATGCCCGAGAAAGAGAAAAATATCAGCACGTGGCATTTTAAGTTGCAACAAAAGTTTAAAAAGCTGAAACACACTTCCAGAGATATCGTCCTTCTATCCATCCTCAGAGGAAACGCAAAGAATTAAGCCTGCGTTTATTTGAGAACTACCACCACTAAACCCCTTGAAACCAGAAGAACATGGCGCTCTCCATCTCTACGTTCCAACCACGCGAGAACAGATTCTTATTATTGAATCCTCACCTTCAGAAACACTCATGTCTTGTTCGTCCTTCCTCAATTTCAATATCAAACCCTAGCGCTACCACTGCCACTACCTTACCTCTGTTACTCCCAATATGCCGAGCCACTAGGTCTCAGACTGGTCCACTCAAAAAAACTACCTCCGATTCGCCTGCTTCCAGTAAGAAGAAGAAGAAGAAAAAAACCAAGGCTGGGGATGCAGGTGCTGCGGATAATTTAAGAGACGTTGAAATAGTGAGGGGTGAAACTGATTATGTGGATGTTAATGATAGTAATAATGAAAATTCTTATTCTAATTCAAGTTCGTTTTATCCGACCATGCCCCTTCCTAAGCCACCGGCAGGATTTGTAGTGGATGAAACTGGGAGGGTTCTATTGGCTTCGACCAAGCGGATTGCTACCATTGTGAGTCATTTTCTGTTTTTCCATTTTAAACATTTACATTTTACAGTAATATATGAAAGCTGAAAATTTAGTGCTGAAAACTGAAAACTAAGCGCTTAGATGTTAAACATTCAGTGCTAAATATAACGAGCAAGGTGTGAAGTCCGAAGAGTATTGGCAACTGATCATGATAATTTTTATTATTATAAATTGCAAATGCTGTCGAGTGAAAAACCATTTAATATCATTATATAGATTTTTAAGTTCAAATATATATTTGAAATTTGTTTCAAAAAGTATTACGCATATAAATTTAGAGACGACAATCATAATGAAAGTAATACATCTCCAAAGAATTTCTGACAGGTCGATTCCTCCAGCAACTATCCATTAGAGTGCATTATAAGGAGAGTCTTTAGGAGTTCACAAGGGGATGAGTGCATGCTGCTCTGCCCAGTAGACACGTGAGCGATCCAGCTTTATTATCATCTTACAATGTATCAAATATGATGTTTTATGCCATTAATTTTATCAATATGTGAATTTCAATGCTGCAGGCCCGTTTATCTACTCAAGAGCAAAAATATTGACGGGTGGTCAGCTGTATGTTTCTCTTGCCCTTAGTACTATCGCGGAAATTTTATTGATTGTTTCCCCCCTTCATCTATAAGGACCATTCATTTCAATCAAATAGTAAATGCTTAAATCTGCCTGTTGCCCTTGTCCGCATCAAATCTTTCCTGCTATGGAAAAGTAACAGTAGATTCTTGATATTAAATATGATTACGATTCTTCTCTTTTTCCTGTTCGGAAGACTTTAATAGTTGTCAGATTTAATGGTTGAGGATAATTTGGTACTTTAAAGTCATATTAAACAGTCAGATATTCTTCCACGATAGGTCTATTTCCTTCAAGATATAATGTGATGATGTAGTTTGAAGTTTACTAATTCAAACTTCATTTCTTCTTTGTCGGGAAGAGGAAATTAACAGATTTTAAAACTTCAATTTCTGATATTGTTCTGCGAGAAGTGATCATACAAAGCAGTTTGAATGTTATTGCTCTGCTTGAATTTTATACAAACTTAGGAATACCATAGATTCTGGTGTTTCATGGACAAATTTCGCTTTATTTTAGGGTTTTTATATCAAGAAATGCTCATGAAAGATGATGCTTGAAATACATATTGTATCAAGGTGGAAATGATGTAAATATCTAACAATTGTCTCTCTATGTTTGTCCTTTGGACCTGGAGTTTTGAAAGATGTCACAAAAGAATTTGAGAATGAAAAACTACTCGTTGAGAAGCTTTTTTTTTTTTCTTGTGTGGAAGCATTTAAGATGATCAATTTTCAATTTCTGGTGCTTATTTGGAGGATCGAGGATTGACCTTTTGTGCTGTTTTTATTATCTCATTGTTTTCTTCTCTGCCTGGTTTACTTTTCTGATCAACCTTGACAATTTACATGCTTTTACATTTCAGGTTGGCGATGAAGAGGTTGAAGCTATTCTTCCAGCTGCTGCATATGCTCTGGCCAAGATACACATGCATCTAGTGCATAGCGGGTAAATTATATTAGACTTTCACGCAGCCTCAAGTATTTTGAAGTTATATTTTTCATGCAAGTCAAAAATTGTCTTCAGTTTTTAACATAGTTGGATTTCATGTTTAAACGGTCTTATCAGGTTTTGTTACACAGCAAGAGGAGGATTCTGTTACTCCGAAGATGACATGTTTGATTTCCGCATAGGTAAGATCTCCCTATATTACGGTCCTTCTTAAGAATTAAAAAAATGCTCTGTGATGCTATATTTGATGTTTAGGAACTTATATATTTTCTTCAGTATTTTCCCCTCAACTTGGTTTTCTTATGATAAATGAAGCCTTTTGGTTGTCTTCTAGGAAATAATCCAAAATGACATTGATTTACGTTTGAATTGTTTTGATACAAGGTGCATGTACAAGACATTTCACCAACTTGCTTGTAATATTTTTCAGATGACAGTCAAGATGTAGATGGTATGCCAACCGAGGGAGTAGAAATTACATGCTTCCACCTGGTAATTGATAGCTCTTTTATGGATCATGTAGTTTTATTTTCTTTGTCATGATTGATGATCCCTTAAATATGGGCTTTTTTCCTGTTTACAAATTTAAAGAATAATCTACCAAATTACCAGAAAAAAATCTCAAGCTATCTATTGTCATTTTAATTTGACACGGAAAATTGTTTAGAGGAGCTATTGACTTATAGTAAATTGACAGATGTTGCATTTTATGACAGATGTCTCGCATGAGTTAACATTGTGGTTATTAGTAAATTGAAATTAGATATTGCCTTGCTATTATTGATAGAAAAATTATGTTAACTTAATATAAAATGGAGGGAGTAGTTATTAATAGATGTGCTGTTTAGGAATCAGAAGGGATAGGGAGAACATTTTCAGATTTCAGTTTTACATATTTTACTTTCCTATTCAGTATTTCTTTTAATAGAAAAAGGAATGAATACCAAATTGGCCCTTAATTAAGAAAACTAGGCTTTTAGGGGGCCTTAATCTTTTCTTCTTTTGTTCTCTTGAAGTGGATGTAGATTGGCGATGGATCATGTGTATTTACTAGGATACTATCCATGTTTGAATGAGTTTTTCCATAATAGGATAAATTGTATTAGCATTATCCAAGGTTTATTGGCTCGCTAAATTAACACCATATCATCAATTAAATTGATGTATTAATTTCCACGTCTAACATGCCATGGTTACATATGCTGCGGCTATTTTAATTTGAATTGATCAATAGATTATCATGTTAAATGTACATTGTGTTTCTTTGTCCTTTTGTATTGTGGATGCTAATTATCCAATGTATGTATGCAATCAAACTAAAATCTTGAGTAGGGAACGTTTGCAGATCCAGACCTTGTCTGCTTTTTAGCCTAAATCGGTAACTGTTAGTGCTCACATATCTTACTAACATCTCCCTTGCATACCCAAGGATAATGCATTACTACCTTTTAAGAATCTGTACTCATAGATTTGTTTTGCCTTCTAAGACTGAGTTGAGTTCATTCTATTCTGTTTATTTTATGCAGGATGGCGTTCATTATATGATTTATACACCATCAGACCCACTTCTATTTGTTGCTGTTAAGGTAATTACTTTATTTTTATTATTTGCAGTAATAATTATTCAATAATCCTCATCAGAATTAACATAAATAAATTTACAAGTTTCTCGGTTCATTATAATTTCAGTAACATAAATTTTGTTGTCATTTCAATAATATGATATTCTTCAGCTTAAATTAAAAGAGATTGTGCTAAATAAATCTCAACACTACAAAGTAATAGAATTTGAACCAAATTATCATGGGTCAAAGATGAAGTACTTGGTTATGTAATATATTTTGAAGATTAGCAAATAGTATTTCCTTCATTAGAATAAATCATGTAAAAAAGTATAAGTTGTATGATGAAGAGTTAAAGTTCAAATAGTTGATGGATTCATGTGAAGTATATTAAGCCGCAAAAGCTGCAGAGCTAATTTTTGCATTATTAGCTTACTCCTTTAGTACATGCTTTTATAATTTCATAATTTGATTAAAGAAACCTAAGTATTTAATTTATGAAATATTACCGCAAAAATTTTGACCTAAAATTATCATGAACCTGTTCCACTATCCTCATTCTATTTATAGTGAGAAGTGATTTTTGATAATTGATTACATAGCATATTATCAATTATCAATTGGATGAAGAGTAGAATATGTTGATTTGGGACTTACATAATTGGATTCTGTTTGTGCAGGATCAAAATGGAGAGCTGCAAATTGCTAGTGATGTAAGTAACATACAACCTCACATGATATCTAGCTGTTCCATTTTCTTCACTTTTCCAAGTGTTGAATTGAAAATGCATTTTCAAGCTTGAGTTTGATGGTAGCATGTGGCATGCTCGAAACTAGAACTACATAATGGCTTGCTTTTTATTTTCTCAGAAGACTACAACTCATAGTTTCTATATGCTGTGAATATTTGTGCATGGTCAGGCGATTCATTGTTTTCCTAACAATACATGCATTGAAAATCATCAGATGGATAATTTTATTTTGTTTCAGAATAGAACAAAGATGATTTGCTACCTAATTGAGGGGCCAAGAATGACATTGACCACTCAAAAGGAATCATTGAGATAGTGTTTGGCTGTTGAATTCGCTGCATTTATTTCACGCAGTCCTTGGACATTTCTGTGTCATGTTACTATCATCTGTATTATGTGTGGTGGTTATTCTCCATTCCGGTGCCAGTCACTTAATTTAGGGCCAGCTATTGACTCTTGCTCATTCCTTTTTGTCATTACAAGACAAAAACACATTTGCTCAAGAATCATTCGTGTTAGCATGTGCGTGTATTAACACAATGCTTTACTTTGCGAGTTCTTAAAAGGTTGAGGTTGCATGATTTGAAGCTAAATTAAAGCCTGTAGTGATGATTTGATTTTGTTGTTCTTGTGAGAAAACAGGATCTCTTGGAGGACCCTGCTATCATAAGTGCCATTGACGAGGAGACTGAATTTAACGCCTTGGTGGTGTGTAACTTTCTCTAAACATGCTAATTCTTCCTTACTGGATAGCCTTTTACCAATATCTGTCACGTTTTGCAGGAGGAAGAAGCCGCCCTTCTAGAATCATTAATGGGCGAAAGATAACCGGGTACTCGACGTTTGTTTTATGTAAATTTTCCAAACATTTTCCCTCAGAAGTGGGCTTATAATTATTTTATTTGAAAAATCTGTCACTAGGATAACCGTGTAGAGTAGAGCCGAAACAACATTTGGTTATTTGGTTTTTCTTCTTTTTGTATATTGATAATGTCCTAGTTAAATACCTTGAATTATGAGCCAGATTCATCACACGTGATGATGGTTTGCATTTTCCGAGACTCGTGAAAGTTAGCTGCCTGATTATCAACTACAACTTGTTCGGTGTCTTCAAATTCCTAACCAGTGATTGCATCTTGTCAATACCTGTCCTTGCATTTTTATCCCTGGAGACGCAAATTATATCCAATAATTTACCAAATTTTAGTTTTATGTATTGTGATTTTGAGCTTTTGTAAAGATGTTTCCTTTTGCGATAAAACAATATTCTCTAGTTAATAATCATTCAACTCTTTTTAAGAATCTGAACCCTCTCGGTCAAAGTGGTCATTTTTTAAATTATTTATCTGAAGCAGATGTTCAGAACATAATAATCTCAACGTCGAAAGGGCTCATTTTTTGCAATTTATTTAGAATTTCATGTAAATTTGTAATTGGTTTAGCTTTCCGGCGGAATTTGGGTCTACAAAATGATGGGATTTCTACCTTTGTCGAACAATATCGTAGAAATACATTTATTATGCGAGTAGTTTAAAATCCGAAATAAAGTGGAACCGAGTCGAAGGACAATCTTATAACCAAATAAGGTGCGAGTCTAACTGCTATGCGTACCTTAACGTCCCAATATCATTTGTTTTCATAAATTAATATATTTGAAATATATTGAAGCGCATTAATTTATATTATTTTTATTTATAAGATGGTGAAAATGATGTTCAGTTTTTGTGGTAAATACGCATAAAAAAATTATTAAAATCTTCAACACGTTCAAAATGGGCATAAAATATAAATATAAATAAAATGTATGTGGTCATAATTCAGTGTTTATCTTTTCTCTATACGCATGTAATTTGGTCGCATAAACAGTATAACGAAGATGGCTACTCGCATACATGAGGCAAACCGGAGCGATAACAGCACGTTGGTAACGTGCCTGGTACATCGCCGTCCGTCCCTCCACGCGGGCTCTGTTCCGCTGTCCTAACCTAACCGTGACCATCACCTTCTCAGAATTAGGCAACTACAAGGCCTACTTTTAGGTTCCATTATGATAGCTTACTTGTCTCCATCTGTGTGGTCCGTTTCATTAAGTTGCCTCCAAGAAAGTGTGAACACGAAAACAGCATTCATCAACATCAAGTAGTTAGATGTTACCATTCTAACGTTATCTTCTTCTTTAATGGTTGACAATTCCCCTCTCCTCAATTCGTAATTCAAGCGGCAGCATTGCATAGCTAAGCCAGTGATACTCTTCCATCTCCGTACTGTCAGGCTTCAGATTCTATCATGATCAGCCTCTCCATCGGCCTCTTGCCGGATTTCAGGTACTTGTTTATCTTCTTCCGCCATTGATGTTCCTTACCAGCTTTTTGATAACTATTATAATCATCATTGTCACTTCTGTTTGTTTTTATTTAATTCACTGCTTATATACCGAATACAATTATTTATTTAAAGCTTCTACCGCAGATAGATGGGTTTTTTATTTTTTTATTTTTAAAAAATAAGGAAAAAGACAAGTATTTGTAGTTTACTGTTCTTTAGGCAATTCTTCTGCTGTTTGTTAACAAGATAATCAAACAGTCGACTACAAAACCTAGAGAATCAAAACAGAAGAATTATTTGTAGTATGTCCGTTTCTGAGAATGTGTCCAAAAGATTAATAACAAGGAAAAAGAAATTATTTATTTTAATGAATCAGCCATCTCCTATTACATATAGAAATCAAAAGTGAAAGAGTCCCTAAAGATCTTTCACGGGCATTTGTCCCTTCCTCTGAGTTTTCAGATCATCTTGTTGGGGGAAGTTGAGATCATGAGTTCTAGCTCTAAAAATGAAGCACATGCATTAGAAGATTTTTCTGTACTCAAACCATATAACTAGAATCTACTAGAAACAAGTATGCATGTACTTAAGAAATAGCCTTTTTATTGTTGGGCTTGAATTTTTCATCAAAAACAGTGTCTTGCTACTCCATTGGTGAAAATGATTGTGCTTCAGAGCTGCAAGTTGTCTCTTTTGCTTTCTTCTAGTCACCGGCTAAGCGGGTATAGAAAAGAAATGGTTTTAACTCTTAATTGTTTCTTCTTTCTTTCTTTTTGTATAATGAAACAGTGTACAAAGTTCTGGTCTGAGAAGAAGCTTCACCAACCGTTCTGTATATAGGACTAACAAGAACCTGCAGCCTACCGTTTTCTCCATCCATCACTCAATTCCCATCTTCTCTTCACATTCGTAAGCCTCTGTCTCTATCTCTCGCTCTGCTTTCGCCATGTCACTATGCTCATCGTTTTTCCCTCCATATTTTAACCGTTGGAAGATGCTGTGCTACTCTGTCGGTAATGGCGGAGGAAGAGAAGAAAGCTTTTGATGAAAATGAAGCAGAATTGCTAGTCAAGGAGCTTAGAGACAACTTCAACTCTAACAAGACCAAGAGTTACGAATGGAGAGTGTCACAGTTGGAGGGTATCAAGAAGATGATTAAGGAAAGAGAAAAAGACATTTCTGAAGCTCTTTATAAAGACCTCTCAAAGCCTGCACTCGAAGCTCTTCTTGCTGAGGTCTAACTCTATGTTTTCTTATATGTATGCTGCCTAATTTTACTTGCCCAAATCTTTCCCTATTAATTTCCTTCAAGTCTTTCATTTCCATGGAATTAAGATTTATTGTATGTTCAAGATCATTTGTTATTTTGTGGGCCTCGCAACGCAGATTTCTAATGTAAGATCCTCTTGTGAGATGGCCATTAAAGAACTGAAGCAGTGGATGAAGCCAGAAAAGGCAAGTATTCTTAGAAAATCAGATTTCAGAATCTCAGGCCAAACTGTAATGGTTAATGGGTTCTGCACTGAGATCAATAATCGTTCATGTTTTTAAGTTTTACTGATTCGTGAAGACGTTACCTTCAGGCGAAAACATCAGTCACAACTTTTCCGTCATCAGCAGAAATTGTATCAGAACCATTGGGTGTGGTTTTGGTCATCTCAACATGGAACTTTCCATTTCGTACGTTGAAATGAAATCGGACATATTGGATCATGTTCTATACAATCCTTTTTGCTAATGTACAGTACATTTTTCCTTTTATCTTTTTCAGTGTTATCGGTGGATCCGGTGGTTGGAGCCATTGCAGCAGGGAATGCTGTGGTCTTAAAACCATCAGAAATTGCGCCAGCCACTTCTTTACTACTCTCAAAACTGTTTGAGGAATATCTTGATAATTCAGTCATAAGAGTCGTTGAAGGGGCAATTCCTGAAACATCTGCCTTACTGGAACAGAAGTGGGACAAAATACTCTATACAGGTTTAATCTCTTAACATATCCAGACCTGGCAGGATTTCTGTTAGAATCTGTCAAACAGAGAAAGAAAATTTATTTTACTCATTTAAAATCAAACAACCATGTGATTAGGTAGTTCAAAAGTAGGACGGATAGTGATGGCAGCAGCAGCAAAACACCTTACTCCTGTTGTTCTGGAGCTTGGAGGAAAGTGCCCGGCTGTTGTTAATTCAGATGTAGATTTACAAGTAAGAATACACTTTCTGAGCGAATGTTTTTAATGCTTGAACTGATTAAACATTTGTGAATTCCAAGGTTGCCATGAGAAGAATTATAGCTGGGAAATGGCAATGCAACAGCGGGCAAGCTTGTATTGGCGTTGACTATGTTATAACTACGAAAGATTTTGCTCCAAAAATGGTAAGATCATCACATTCACTATATATAAACAAAATAAGGACTTATCTGTATGCTTTGTGGATGACAGATAAATGCTCTAATCCAAGAAGTAGAGAACTGTTTCGGGAAGAATCCGATGGAGTCGAGAGATATGTCTCGCATTGTGAGCTTGAATCATTTCAGTCGTCTGGTTAAGTTATTGGAAGAGAAGAATGTTTCTGACAAAATTGTCTTCGGAGGCCAATCGGATCAAACCAGATTGTATTCATTTTTACCTTTGCTTTATTTACTTGCGTTTTTTTTATTGTTGGTGCTCAGCATTGGATGTCATGATTGTTACTGTTGGTTATTAGTATCATGCGATGAACATGTATACATTGCAGGAAGATTGGACCAACCATATTGTTGGACGTTCCTGGGAACGCTCAGATAATGCAGGATGAGATCTTTGGACCACTGCTTCCTATTGTCACTGTAAGTACCATATTCAAGCCTGGCATACGCATATTTATAAGGGTGACAATTTGGACTGGTAAGTCATGTTCGGATTGGTCGAACTACACATGTAACACGTTTAAGACCTTATACATGATATGTACAATTCATGACATAATTATCATATGCTATATTTAACAAGATTAAGGGACGCTAAATTTGAAAATAAACAGATGCATATGACACAAATAATGTAAAAATAAATACTAAATTGATATAATATGAATAAATAATGAATTATAATAAATAATATCAATAAATAATCATTTAATTGATTAACATAAATTGAATATAACTTTTTTCATGTTATTGAAGAGTTAAAAGTAATTTTGTTAGGAACATAATTATCCTAAATATTTTGAAATTTTTTTTATCATGATATTCATTTATTTATTTATTATATTTAAATGATTTAATGTAACAGGTTGAAAATATAGAAGAAAGTTTTGGGGTGGTAAACTCAAAACCAAAACCTCTTGCAGCATATCTTTTCACTAACGACGAGAAGTTGAAGCAAAATTTTGTTCAGAACATATCATCAGGAGGAATGATGATCAATGATACAGTCTTACATGTATTTTTTCAAAAACCATTCTTACATCTATATGTATCTATACGTAGTATTTGCCTGGAAAGCTTTTGGTTTTATTAGAATGGAATTGCAAATTTTTGCAGGTGACAGTTGATAGTTTGCCCTTCGGAGGAGTAGGAGAAAGTGGAATGGGATCATACCATGGGAAATATTCGTTTGATGCTTTTAGCCACAAGAAGTCGGTCGTGTATCGGAGTTTGAGTGGAGATGCATCCATAAGATACCCACCTTACACCCCTCAAAAGCAAAACATCATGAGGGCTCTCGCCAATGATGGTCTCTTTGGTATGATTCTTGCTTTGCTGGGATTGTATAAAGCTTAATTACTTCAAGCGCTCTCATTTTTGTCAAATCCATGTTTCTGTATTTAAATAATTATCAGCTGTTTTCTTTTCTTTTGATTTTTTTATTAATTATACAAATTGCAAATAATTTATTATTTCATGCTTTTTAATAAATCAGTCTTTTCTAAAATAATTCATACACTTAATTAAAATTAAAATTTAAAAATTCATTGGAAAAATAGCAATTAAAATTATGAGTATTAATGTGATAATTATACATCTATTAAAAACAAAAGATTATATTATATGCTAAGGAGAGGAAATCAGGTCCTCCCAATCCCATTGGATCTCAGAGAGAAATTAAGTTGAGCCACACGTTTAAGGGACATGGACCACTAAAGAAACAGGAAAAATAAAATAAAATTAGTGGATGCGGTTGAAAGGCATTTCTATCTCCACGGCTTAAATATCTAATGCCACGTCCTTAAAATCATTCTACTGAATGGACAAATTTACCCTTCGCTTATGTTCTTGTTTCCTTCAAAATTTCGTTCATCCATTAATCAATTACTCGATTAATTGGGAAGGGGTAAGGAAAAGGTAAGGGCAATAAGGTCAGGCCACAGAATTTAGTGTTGGCAAATGACAGGCATAAGGGTGGACTGTGCACTGGAAATGGAATGACAAAATTAAATAAAATAATAAAAAAAGGAAATATGAGGACAGGAAATAAGCAAATAACGGTCATTTGAAAAGCTGAGTAGGCGCAGAGAGTGAGCTCCGTCTCTGCAATCTCCATGATCGCTTCCCAAGCTTCGCGCTTCGTATTAGAAAGTCCACCATTCCATGAAAAGAAGAAGATTTGCTTCAAAGGAGTAGAATCAGGAAGGTTGCAAGTGAGGAGGTTGTCTCATTATCAGCTCCAAAAACGGTGTCGTGCTTTCACTAGCACAATTATATATGGCTGCGACGATAATGATGATAATGTCAGTCGAAAGAAGAAGCAGCAGCCGGAAAGGAAGTGGATAAAACAAGAAAAAGAGAGAGAAGGAGAAGGAGGAGGGGAAAGAAAAGTGAATTGCGAAGTGGAAGTGATATCCTGGCGGGAGAGAAGAATAAAAGCACAGATAACTGTCTATGCCGATATTCAATCTGTCTGGAATGCTCTTACTGACTATGAGCGCCTCGCTGATTTTATTCCAAATCTTGTTTGCAGGTATTGCTATTTCTCTTTGTTTAGTTCTGTTTTTCGAAAATTGATTGTCAGTTAATTATGGAGTCGATGATATTTGTTTGTTTAATTTTGTTAATTAGTGGGAGAATTCCTTGCCCTCATCCAGGGCGGATATGGTTGGAGCAGAGAGGCTTGCAAAGGGCACTTTATTGGCATATTGAAGCTCGTGTCGTTTTAGATCTCCAAGAATTTCCCATCTCTGTAAGTCTTCTTTTGATTATGGAAGGTCGTTTTAAAGGAAAATCATTCTTTTGATCAGTGCTACAATGCTTGAAATTATCTAGTTAATAGTTTTGTTTGGTAAGATGCATGCTCATCTCCTAAAACTCATAATGTGCTTCACTGCTTCACTGTCACACTGAAGCGTATGCAATCTAGAATGCATAAGCCGAAGGGTTATAGTCTCCTTTCATTTGACTTCTCCTAATTCCATGCAATTTGCACTTATCGATGCATGCGTTTCTTATCGAATACCTTCTTATTTTTTCTTCACACACTCTTAGAGTCAAATGTCATGTTGCCTGCCGATGATCATGAACTCGTCGACTCTTTGGTTATACCTTAATACATGGCAAATAAAACAAATATTTACCTGGTCGTATAGTTTTCTTTGGTATTCAAATGTTGAAAAGTCTTTTTTTTTTTTATGATCTCTGGCCGTAATACTTTAGTCTCTCCTCTATGGAATTTTAGTCTCATTGGTAAATAATGCCTTTTGATCTAGGCTACTAATCATGAACTACACTTTTCAATGGTTGATGGGGACTTTAAGAAGTTTGATGGCAAATGGTCCTTAACATCAGGGACAAGGTAGATTTATGAACTTTTATGTAAAGCTTATATGTTTTCCTATCATAATATTTTTGCTGTACATTCTGTATTGTTGTAGATGCTCCATATTAGGCATGCCTATGCTTATGATTCGCATTTTCAGGCCCTATTCTTTTGATTCCTTACAAATGGAAAATGCAATACTAAAATAGAAAGAATGATCGTTTATTGCAAGCGTTAGGACTATAAGTATACACACAAGCACCTGCCATAGAAATTTACTAATTAAATAAGCTCATTATGATTTTTTAGCTCAAGTGGTTGGAATGCTTTCAAATTTGCATTCAATGCTATATTCTTTCGAGGTGACCAAGTTTCTTTCAATCTGTCCGATGTTTTACTTCAGCACACATAATACCTACAGCACTTTTCATCTTAGGTTATTGTTTTATTCCATATTTGGTTTTGATGTTTTGTTTGCACGCAAACAATATTTCTGTCTTCTAATCACCTTATCTCAAATTTTCATAGGCATGGAACCACGATATTATCATATGAAGTTAACGTTATTCCCAGGTTCAACTTTCCAGCTATTTTCTTGGAGAGGATTATTAGATCAGATCTTCCGCTTAATCTTCAAGCCTTGGCATGTCGTGCTGAGAGAATTTTTGAAGGAAACCAGATATCAGTTGCAGAGACTGTGAAATCCAAGGCCATATCTAATTTTCCTGGCTCAGGTTTTGTTGGTTCTTCTGTAGAGAAGAGAAAAATGACAGTTGGAGATCCGAAAGAGATTTCTCCCAGCTCAAATTTCAGTTCCATTCCATCTACTTCAGGTGACATAAATACTAATTGGGGTGTATTTGGAAAGGTTTGCAGACTGGATAGGCCTTGCGTGGTGGATGAAGTTCATCTGCGCAGATTTGATGGCCTAATGGTAATTATATGCAAAATTACTCTTATCCGACTTTCCTGCCAAAATGTGCTTCCTTTCTCATAGTAGTTTCTGATTAAATTGTATTGGACTGTAGGAAAATGGAGGGGTTCATCGCTGTGTTGCTGCTAGCATAACTGTAAAAGCTCCTGTTCGTGATGTCTGGAAAGTTTTGACTGCCTATGAGACTCTTCCTGAGTAAGCATTATAGTTCTATTTGCATGTACTATTGCATAAAAGAAAAAAAAACCATTTTCTATACACAGGTGGAGCCTAATAGATTACGAATAAGTTTAATATAATCTGCGAATGTGATGCATCATGTTTTCTCTATGATTTGTTTAATTGTCAGAAGCTTCTGCTCTACAGGGTTCATTGTTTTAGGTGCTAAAAGTGGTCATTAATGAGTTTACTAGATAAGGATTCATGCATTTTTAGTGATCGGTTTTCTACTTTTCTATATCCATGTGGATTTGCTGTTCGACCAAGGTATATGACTGATCATGCTACAATAGAGATATGACTAAAACTTGAATAATTAATGAATAACTCTCAAAAAAAAAAAAGATATAAAAAACACCATCTAGACAACTCTTTTATAAGTATCAACTCAGCATAATAAGCATGAGAAAATAGAGGGAAAAAAAAACAGGGAAATGAAGTGAGGAAGAGAGAGAGAGAGTGGAGAAGAAAAAACAGACAGCAGAGCACAGAATAGATTACACTGAGATAGATATGATTAGTTCAACTCTTAAAGTCAAGGACCAAAGGAGCTATTAGCTTATAATCAAAGGAGCATAAAAGCCTGCCAAACAATAAATAGCGAAAATAGTAGCCTCCGTCTTCTTTCTTCTCTTTTGCCTTTGCTACATTTCAAACTTCATTTCTCAATAATAACAACGATATTTAATATTCATATAGAGGCAGTAACTAACATGAAAACATTAAAAAACATCATCCCTAGAATTCTGACATTTTCCTTTCTTGTAACAATTCTATGCTTCATAAAAATTTGTCAATATATTTGCTTTAGAGTTTTTAATTATCCATTTGACCTTCAGGTCACATTATCAATATGTAATCTTTAATACTTGTCATGGTTAGCGAGGATTATGTATAGATGATGATGATCATTTTCTTACTTGTTTTCAGGATAGTTCCCAACTTGGCCATTAGTAAAATATTATCACGAGAAAACAACAAAGTCCGAATTCTTCAGGTATAAATACTGTTTGCATTTGCAATGTTTGATTAGCCATATATTTTGGTTACTTACAAACTACTTGCTCAGATGAACTGTTTCTGACGACTGAAATTGGGAATGAGAAATGCTTCACATTCTCTACTTTGGAGAAAAGAAATATTTATACAAGCACGTAAAGACCGTGCAGCTTTAGTTAATATCTAGCTAATTCCTAATAGAATATATAAATCAGAAAGCCACTCAACAGAAAACAGAAAACCCTTAACCCAATGCCTCCAATACATTTCTTTGACTTTAACAGTCTTTTTCTGTTCATTTTTTATGTGATAATTCGAAGAACCAAATAACCTTTTAATTGGTAATAGGACTATTTAAATTTATATTGTTAGCTTAGCCAATAAATTTTCTTTGTTGGCATATGTCAAAAGCTTACTGTTCATGACATTTCCCTTTCTGTAGGAAGGATGCAAGGGCCTGTTGTACATGGTACTTCATGCACGTGTTGTTCTTGATTTACGTGAACATCTTGAACAGGAGATAAGTTTTGAGCAGGTAGAAGGGGACTTTGATTCATTCCAGGGAAAATGGCTTCTGGAACAATTAGGAAGCCATCACACGCTACTGAAATACACCGTCAATTCGAAAATGCACAAAGATTCTATTCTTTCAGAAGCTATAATGGAGGAGGTACTTTAACTCAATATTTGTCAATTTTATTATCAGATGTATATTATTCCAATGTCCTAATCTTATAATTCTTCTCTTTGAGGATCTTATTTTGATTGCTACGGTCTTTTTTAAACTCTACATTGATGGAGGAAAACTCTGACGTCCAGGTCATATATGAAGATCTCCCTTCAAATATGTGTGCAATTCGGGATTACATTGAGAAACGAGAAGACACGAACTCGTTAGAAGTGCATGTGCAAAGAGAATATGTCGAGGAAGTAGAATCATTTAACGCTGACACTAGTACCAAACATGACAACACATGTGGGGAAGTTGTCAATCTGAACAACCCAAACTCGGTTAGACAAAGACCTAAAGTTCCAGGCTTGCAAAGGGACATTGAAGTTCTCAAATCTGAGCTTCTGAAATTCATATCAGATCATGGGCAGGAAGGATTTATGCCCATGAGAAAGCAACTCCGCCTGCATGGTAGGATGGATATCGAGAAGGCCATAACACGAATGGGTGGATTTAGAAGAATTGCATCATTAATGAATCTTTCTCTTGCATACAAGCATCGGAAACCGAAGGGCTACTGGGACAATCTCGAGAATTTGCAGGAAGAGGTAGAATGTTTATTGTTACTTTAAATATTTGTTATTTGTAAATACTAATACGTTCATCTTTTTTTTTTTGTGATCATTCACATATTCTTACATTATGTTTATTTGCTCAAAGAAGTTGGACGCTAATTTTCTAGGAATACTGAGGAATGAAGTTGTTATTACCATTTAGTTGTTCTGAATTGTTAGCTTCCACATTTTCAGATTGGTAGATTTCAGCAGAGTTGGGGCATGGACCCCTCATTCATGCCAAGCAGAAAGTCTTTTGAGCGAGCTGGTAACTTACCATCAGTTGTTCCCGTCCGTTAGCATTTCTTTATCCTTCAATTGCGATATTGATTAGTTTACAAGAATGGAAGGAACTTTTGTTAACCTTGTCAGTATCTTTACATATTTCTTTCTACAATATTTACAGGGCGTTACGATATCGCACGAGCTCTGGAGAAATGGGGCGGACTGCATGAAGTTTCGCGTCTTCTGGCGCTAAAGGTGAGGCACCCTAACAGGCAAGCGAACAATGCAAGTAAGGACAAGAAAATTGATTACAAGACAAGTACAGCAGGTAGTTTGGAAGGTGAAGATAGTATGTCTAAAACATATGTATCACAAGACATAGAAACATGGCTCACTAAAATGAAACATCTGGACATTAATTGGGTGGAATAAAGGATCTTCTGTTCCCAGTACTATTTTGTATAATGCTTTTCTCTTACCAAAGCTCTCCCCATTTAAGAAAACATGCAGAGTTTTCCTCAAGAAAACAACTCATCTTAATCTGGGCAATCTCACAATACCCATGCACATGGACATGGTGGGAATACTCCCACCTTTGGAAGACTTATTTTATTTCAATTTTATAAAGGATTAATGTAATTCTGGAAAATAATATACTCTTTTTTATCAATATCATAGAAATGAATTTTTCATTTAATGCCTTGATAAAATTATATTTAAACATAAATATTTCTTACATTTTATTTTCCTCATCAATATAATCTAATAAAAAAATTAATTTAATGATAATTGAAATGAAAAGATATAATACATAAACATAAAACCAAGAATATAATTAATTAATATTTTTAAAAGCCGAAATAATTCCAGCGAAAATAGTCACAGCCATGGATCGTTGATTGATTGAACAATCACGAAGAAAATAAGCCGAAGTTGGTGTTGTTTGGAAAGACGACACAAGACAAAAACAATCGGAAATGCAATATGGCGAGCATCAATTATTACCAAAAGTATTAAAATTCCCGGCATTTATGGGCGGGAATATCGCCGTCTATTTTGAACAATCAGACCAAATAAATATCTGTTTTTGTTTCCATTCATAAGCGAAAAGACCATAATCATATCACCATGTAATACCCATGTCAATTAATCAGACAAAACGAACAATAATTTATAATATTAAAAGACACCCATATCTCTTTACGCCTCTCTTCTGTTTTTCGTTTTTACTCCTCCTTTTCAGCTGTCCAACGAGTCTTTCTGGTAGTGTTTCATACTCATTTTATCGTATTGATTGTGAAATGAATTTTGGGATTATTTCAGGTGGTCCTTTCGTCTTGGATATGCTTATCATTGTATTGAACGGAAAATAAAAATATTTGGAAGGTAAAACATTTCTTTTATGGAGGGTAGATTCGTTGGGAAGTGAATTCTAAGCAAAGCAAAGACGTTTAGCACAAGTATCTGTCATTTTTAAATTGCTTTTTAACTGTTGAATTTGACCCTTTTTTTCATTTGTTATTTGCCTGATTTGGCATCTATATTGACTTGAAACCACGGAGGAAAACAAAACTTGGAATCGAGTTTGTTTGATGGATCGTACAGAAATGGGACGATGGTGATGATGATGATGGTTTGGTTTGGAAATGGACAGAAGAAGTTGGTTGTGGAGAAGGAAGTCTTCAGATAAAAGTCCTGTTGAAACTGACAGTTCAGGATCATTCTCTTCTCATTCTGAAAGATTTTCCGATGATCAGGTTTTGTTTCCATATAATAGCTAATCAATTCATCTTCTTCTTGTTTTTCCTCTGTTTGATTGATTATGTCAGCGCATTTGTTTAATTGCTGAAAGCGTGAGCTTTTAAATTCAGATATTACTTGAAAATCTATTGTAACTCTTTGAATCCAGGCCAATGGGATTCTTTCTGCTTTTTCTACAACTGGGTTGCAATATGATTTTGAGAAATTTGTTTTGTTTTCTTGGGTTTTGAAAGGTATATTTAAGTCATAATCCTCAGTCACCAGAAGTTACTTCTAAAGCAGTGCCTGCTGATGAAAAGACTAATGAAGATGCAAAGGTATTGAGCGAGAAGCTATCTGCTGCTCTTCACAACATTAGTGTCAAGGAAGACTTGGTAAAGCAGCATGCCAAAGTTGCTGAAGAAGCAGTCTCGGGTATTTTCCTCTTATCTTCTGCTACATGCTGCGCCAAATGCAATACCAAAGGCTAATTGGTTGCATTAGGCTTGGCAAAGTTGCTGTTTTTTGGATTGGCATGATCGAGACAGATATCTTCCACTGTTACTTTATTTCCATCTCTAAGTGGATTTGTAGCTTATTTTGTTGACAATCTCTAATGGTAGGATGGGAGAAATCCGAAAAGGAATTGTCATCGTTAAAGCAGCAACTCGAGGCTGCTACGAAAATGAATTCTGGGCTTGAAAGTAGAGTTGATCATTTGGATGCAGCGCTTAAGGAATGTGTAAGGCAGCTGCGCCAAGCTAGAGAGGAGCAAGAGCAAAGGATCAACGAAGCTCTTGCTAAGAAAACTTGTGAATGGGAATTTATCAGGTCTGAGCTTGAAGCAAAGCTTGTTGATCTCCAGGATCAACTTCAAATCGCTAAAACTGAAGCTGCAGCATCAGCTGATTCTGATCTTCGACAAAAGCTTGAGATTGTAGAGAAGGACAACTCTTGTCTTAAACGTGAGCTACTTTCTCAAGCCAAGGAGTTGGAAATGAGGACCAAGGATCAGGATCTCATCACCCAAGCAGCTGAAACTGCTAGCAAACAACATCTGGAAAGCATAAAGAAGGTTGCAAAGCTTGAAGCTGAGTGTCGTAGGCTAAAAACCGTTGTTCGTAAATTGTCCACCGAGGATGATCATAAATCCGTCACGGCATCATCAATTTACGTGGAATCTTCGACAGATAGCCAGTCTGATAGCGGGGATAGGCAGCTTGATGCAAACAAGATTAGTGGGTTGGAGAATGAATTCCAGGCAGGTCGCTTAAACTCATGGGGATCTACCCTCATATCAGGAGTTGACCAATTCAGGAACCTGAAGAATACCGGAAGAAATTCTGTGGAAATCAATCTTATGGACGATTTCCTGGAAATGGAAAGGCTCGCTGCTATGCATGATACAGAAAATGGAAGTTACTATCTTGAGTCAGGACCCTTTCCAGACCAAGCTAACGGCCGCGAAAGCCAATGGAAAGCTGAAAATGAGGCCATGATTCATAGAATTTCCGAGTTGGAGGAAAGACTGAAGAAATTAGAAGAGGAAAAGATTGGAATGCAAAAGGCTTCGACGGAGAGCGAAAGGCAGCTTGAGATGTCTGAAAGCCAGCTAAAGGAAGCGGACGAGAAATTGCTAGAGTTGCAATCTCAACTAGCTCATGCCAGAAGAGTTAAGCAAGTGATAGAGGAAGACATCAAAAGCATCAAATCAACGAAAGAAGTGGCAGAGTCACGGCTTCTTGTTACTGAAGCCGAAAACAAAGCCTTGCTTGATAGAATTAGCACATTATGTGAAGATATTGAGAAGGAACAAGCTTTATCAGCAGAAACTCTAGCCAGATGTCATAGTTTGGAGGATGAGCTTTCACAACGGAAACATGAAACTCAGCTCCAGCATGAGGCTGATATCAAGCAAGTTGCAGATTTCAATGAAGGGTTGAAGATAAAACAGGTAACTAGTCAGAGTAACTTATTCTATGCGTTTATTCCAAAACAAGCAAATGATCAGTTCATTTTTGCCTTATTAATTTCCTGAACGATGATCATCATCTCATTTTCTTGTTTTGTATTTGCATATTGGTTTCTGGTAGGAGAAAGAACTGGCAGAAGCCGCAAGCAAATTTGCCGAGTGCCAGAAAACAATATCATCACTCAGTCGTCGATTAAAATCTCTTGCTACAATGGAAGACTTCCTGGTGGACTCTGAAAATTCCTTAGATCTCAGTGGTGAAGGACTGAGAAGTCTTGCAAATGGTAGTGAACAGCGGAAACTATTCCCTGGTGATAATTGTATTCATGTAGATTCTTAACCCATGAAGAAATTAGATCCTTTTTCCTCCTCTATAGACTCTACCATTGTGCATGAAATGGGCAAAGACGGCAATGGAAGGCTTTCACGAGGGATGGAGGTTGGATTCATAATGAAGACCAATAAACATAAAATGAAGGAGACAATGTGGGTTGTCTTTTGAATCCGTAGCCTTATCTGTAAATTAGTCCTAAAGCAAACATATTGATTACTTGATTACAGATGATATTATACAAGCTTCTTGTATTATTTATAAGTTCAGTTCTTCCAAAAACTTCTTCTCTTCTTCTGCTTCCTGTGTTCAAATATATTAGCTCAGGAGCTTATATATATCATTCCGAGAAGTTGAAGGGGCTATAGATGGATGAAATTGAAGCTGAGCCCAGATGAAAAGAAAGAGAAAACTTCAAGAAAATGTGTGTATTGGATTGGCCATATAAACTTCAAACCGTAATTACCCTGCAAGCTCCTCTCGCTACTTTCATGTCTATAATAAAATTATACAATATGGAATCATACCGTCAACATATATAGAAAGTTTTACTCTTCAGCTGCTAACGTATGGAAAAGTTAAAAACGAAAAATGACAAATGGACTTTTTCTTGCTGGAAAAGGAATTATTAGCAATCCTCTCCCTTGTATCCACACTGTCATATTTAGATGAACTAATCACGGATTATGTTTTCATTTCTTTACAACACTCTGTATCTCATTTAGTAATCTTTTCGGCAGGTGGATGATAAGCTGGTTTCAGAATCCAACTCATACAGCAAAAGCTTTCATCTTGCCTTGGACAATTGAATAGCTTCTTGGTCAATGCTTGAATATTCAGCCCAAAGACACTGGCAAGACAGTGAAAATTCTTGGTTCTTTGCATCCTCCAGCCGCTCCCACTCTGCCCATCTTTCAGCCAGACCAACTTCATTTAGCAGCTTAACCACTTCCGCCATCCGAGGACGGTGCTCGGGTGAGCTTTGGGTGCAGAGCAGTGCAACCTTTACCAATGTCTCAACTTCATTGCGGTCGTAAGTTTTCAAGTTCCCATCCACAATGTCATCCAGTCTATTTTCTCTCAGCAACCTTTTAGCCTGTGGATATCATACTACAAACACTTAGTTACAGTCAACCTTTTGAAAAAAAGATCATCAAAATCAAGTAACAGTTTTCCTAAATGGTTACAAGTTTGGACTGCGTTCAGGACTTACATGATCAAGAAGAAGAACATCCTCTTCCTCGTCAAGCCGGGAAAGATCTATAGCACGCTTACCGTTAACCAATTCAAGAAGTGTCACACCATATCCGAAAACATCATTCTTCTCTGAAGATTTTCCGGTGGATAAATATTCCGGGGCAATGTGACCCATGGTACCACGTACCTGAGTGGTAACATAAGTCAATTTTGTGTCGACAGCCCTTGCTAGCCCAAAATCTCCAATAACTGCTTCAAAATTGTCATCTAACAGGATGTTAGCAGCTTTTAAGTCACGATGTATAATTTTAGGATTGCAATGATCGTGTAGATACTCCAAGCCATGAGCTGCACCAAAGGCTATGCGTCTCCTCGTCTGCCAATCCAAGCCTTTTTCTCCAGGTTTCAGTTCTGAAGTATAAAGATGAGATGAAACTCAGAAACATTGTAAAACAAAAGAAAACAGAAGGAAAAAGGAACCTGAATCAGCAGTATAGTGCTTGTGTGAGTAATCAGTTACCTCTCAGTTGATATGCAACACTCAGATTTTGCATATATGGATAAACAAGGATTTTCTCAGATGGAGTCGTACAAAATCCAATCAAACGTAGCAGATTCCTATGAACTGCAAGGCCGATAATTTGAACTTCTCTATGAAACGCAGCCTCTCCTCCTGGATTATAGCAATCCGAAAGACGTTTTATAGCAATCCTTGTATTGTCTAAAAGTAAACCTTTGTAAACTTTCCCAAAGCCTCCCTGTCCAATTACGTTGTTGTCGCTGAAATTGTCAGAGGCAAGTTGGAGCTCGCGAAACGAAAATCTTTTAACCTGCCCAAACGAAAATTTGCGGTCGTCTTCACCTGAGATCATATTCACAAAAAAACAAAAAAAAAACAGTGGGATGTTAGGTCTTCAAAAGTAGTTTGATAAATCGATTTCCTGATCGTAATGCTGCAACCACATTGAAGTTATCATTGAGAAATCAAATTTATCTATGCTTGTTCACGAGATGCTGATTCTGTAGCATCAGTACCATGAAAACAGCCGTCTGATCCAAATTTCGAATAATAAGATTCCAGTATAAGAATTACATGAAATGCAGATTCAATCCACCCTCCAGAAGAATTCTATGACCATGAAATGGTGATGAAACACGCAGAAAGAATCATTTAATTGTATTATCTTGTGACTAGGTTCCAAGCAAATACACATAACATAACCGTTGGTTCTCTTTCCGTTTACCAGATTAATGATTAATCATCACAATGGATTGATTTTCAACCAAGAAAGAAAAGGCAAAATTACCAGCAACATCGACAAATATATCCTTCTCGAGTATGCGCAATCTACGGTACACGTACAGAAAGCCAAAGATGAAAAGCATCGAAACAGCACAGCTTGCTGCAATTACAGTGATTTTCCATGTCGACTTCTTGGTCGAAACTGCAATAGATATCTCCAGTTTAAGTTCCCCTTATGCAACACAAAGAAAAAATGCACACATTATTGTAATAATTTCGACAAGCAAACCTGGAAAAGGATATATTGAGACACAAGGCTCTTTCAAATTGGGGCCACAAGGTAGACCAGTCCCTATGAAACTGAAAGTGCAAAACTTTAGTAAGAAGCAGATGATCACTCTCTAGACATAAGGTACACATACACCAATTTTGATTTATTTAAGGTACCCCTTAACTGACTCTACCCAGTATTTGAAAAGAAAAAAGAAACCAAAACTGACTCTACTTACGAAACCAAAACTGACTCTACTTGTTTATGAACTTTTGCTGTCTCTGTAAGAAATCCAGCTCTACTCTCCCGGAAAAAAAAAAAGAAAAAAGAAACTGAATTTGAAAAACGTAGAAAAAGGATATGGATACCAATGAAACTTACTTGAACTTTGGAACAGAAAAGAGTTGCTTTGGTACTCCTCCAGATAAATTGTTTAATGAAATATCCCTGCGAAGAAAATATAACAAACTCATGGAGAATGAGAAGTAGCTTATAGAAGAAATAAGCTAAGCTGGACTGTTCAAGAACGGTAAATTGCGTACTTACAAACTTTTCAAGTTGACCAGCTTAGTCCAAGTGATGGGAATAGAACCATGGAATTTATTATTAGCAAGATTCAGATTTTGTAGATGCGCCAGTTCGCCAAGAAAATCAGGCAGTGGCCCTGATAAATTATTGTTTTGAAGTTCCCTGTATGATGAGGAAGAGTACTATGTGTGAAAAAAAAAAGAAAACCCAAAAAGATATCAACAAGAAACAGAATGTATGACATCCAAGTTCTATTTCTAATAGTTACCCTTAGGCTACTATTTCTAAAACTTTCATAATCTATGTTCATCCATAACGTGAAGTCTTATACATCAAAATTGTCAACTCACAGAGTAACCAAAAACTTTAGTTTGGTGATAACAGGAGAAAGAGTTCCTGAAAATCCATTTGAAGCCAAGCTCCTGCAAGTTGGTACATTCACAAAGTAAATGTACTGTAGAAGCATGGACAAAAATGCTCATGAAAAATACTGTTAATCAAGATAAGATTCAAAAGAAAATGTCATTGCAATCTCTATAAAACAACAGAAGAATCTTCCAAGCAAATGTACTTACAGTGATATGACATTCCCGTCTCTGCAAGCCACATGGGACCAACTAAAGCAAGGACTGACGAGAAAATAGTTCCAATCTCTTATTCGGTGATTAGAATCATTAAGTGCCGTTAGAAGCTCAATCAAAGCCTCACCTAAACATGTGTACAAATCATTAGTTAACTAAGTCACTATAAGCTCTATCTTACATTTAAAAACATTATCTTCATTTACTTTAATTAATCTTATCTTTTTTGTAGGCAAAGTATAGTTAGAGCAATAAATAGATCACAGAGAACCTTCTATGTCAGGCTTTTGGGTAGCGCAACCAACTCTTAGAAAATTAAGGAGTACGAAACAGCTTATGAATATTTGCAGACCGTATCCAACAGTAGAAGCTTCTCCAAATAGTGAACTCCTTTTCTTCTCCAAATAATGCTTCTGTTTTCTGACAAACATCTCACGCCCATATGGGTTTCCTAAGCAAACAAAAATTCTCTTCATGAGAGATAGGGAAAGGAAGATTACAAAAGATCACCTGTGTTCTAGCTTAACAGTAAAATGTGCTTGACACATTATCTAGTAGCTCGGATACCAGCATGCTACACGACATGGCAAACACATTTCCACACGATAATTCTTGGAAGAAAAGTTGGACACATTCAGGAATCAAAGAAAATGTTAAACTAGAACTGAAGTTCACATAAAAAAATAATAAATAATTTGAACTTATACCCAGTAGGTTATTTATGCAGCCGTTCTGGTCTATATGACCAATCAGGCATGCAAGGAATCAAAGAATAATTGACGAGTTGGAGATATATTGAAGTAAAGTACGCTTACTTCGTGCTCTATGAAGCTGCCATAGCAAAGGAAACATTACGTCCAGCTTAAGTTTTTTCTAAAAGCGATGATGCTGGAGAGAAAAACTACCATGGCCCAAAGGTATTTCCATCCAAAACTAAGTTCTTGAGATTTTTGGTTTTTCTGTTGTTCCATAAATAACAAATGTTATAAAGAAGAAAAAAAAGACAAAAAGAAAAGGTAAAATGCCACCACCAAACCACTGCCATGTACAGCAGAGGACTGGACAGCCATTATTTGTTGCTATTATAGCTCAGTAATTTGATTTCTCTGCTCTCCTTTCCCATGTATTATTAGCCACAGAACATAGAGAAGGTAACACCATGCAACTTTCCACTTAAATACAAGTCACGGATACAAGACATGACAGTAGCAGAATTCAGAATTCCTATTATAAACGGTGAAAACGGTCCAAAAATCAACCCACATCGAAAACAAGGATCACGTATAAATGGCATATGCAACTTCAAGCTAAAGAAGAAAGATTTTTTTAAAAAAGAAAGGTTGAAAAGTATACCTGCTTCAATTCCTCCAGGCATGGCCATTGGAAATGCAAGCCAGGAAGAAGGAGAGAAAGTTGAAAATTGTGATAATGATGAGCATAACAAATAGATTAAGCGTAAGTGCAATGGACCCACAAAGCAATTAAAAGGAATCAAAAGAAAGAAAAAATTATATATAAAGCAAATGTGGAAAGGCCAATAGAGAAGAATAAGAGAGTGTGCAAGTGTTATTGGTGGGATAAAGAATGAGAATCCCACTAATTAATGGATCATATCCTCTTTTATTTAAGTGGTTTTCATTAAAAACAGCTCTCTATCACAAAAACAAAAACAAAAAAAAGGAAAAGATAGACAAATTATATGAACAAGCAGAGAAGAAGCAGAAGATGCGATTGGAATAGGATAATAGGTGACAGATGAAGCAAAGGTTTGTTTGATGGATGCCTCCACCACCCATTTGTATTCTATAAAACAACGATCAGAGACATATTACATTGCTGAGCTAGTGGCTTACAGTTCGATAGTTTGATCTCTGTTTCGATTCGACCAGCATGTGGGGGCACTTCCCATGGCTACTGCTTCTGCTTTTTACTTCTCTTTTTGCTTTCTTTACGCTATTTGACTGCCTTTTCGTTCAGAAACATAACTTTCACGTAAAACAAAAAAAGGAGAGAACTTTCGCTGAATTATTGTTTTTTTTTTTTTGCTTCCGACTGCAGACGAGAAATTAGAAAACTTCCATTAGCATCTGCAAATGCAAAGGCATTGCATTCATTTGATTCACTTCAACTGAAATACAATGCCCACATTCACTTAGATTCATGTCCTCAAATTGCTAGAAAGTGTCAAAAATTAAGGTGATGTTGGATAATACACAAGTAATTTGTCATCATTATTATTGATTAGATTTTTTTTTGAAAACATCTATATGGATTCAATTAAACATATAATTAATTTAGTATTTAAAGGAGTGATTTTTAACTTCCAATGCACAGCCAGGTCCAGGTTTAAAATTTTAAAATTTATATTTATTTTTTAATTAAAATTGGAAAAAGCACTCTGTGTAGTACAAAGTTGAGGTAAGCTTTTCCTCTTTATGGACTGACAGTAAACTGAAGGTGAAATGATTGTATTGTTTTGTTTTGGGTCAAAAATTCCACATGTCAACAGTTTCCCTTTCAAAGCAAAAGGCTACATGGCGTGGTCCAAGTGCAAGCAAGAAATCAAATGGGGTTGTTGACAACATCCTCAGCGCTACCACATTAATTATAAAAAGAAAAAAAGGGCAAAAGGCAAAGTAAAAATGTGCAGCGGAAAGTGGATAGCTTGAGAGAGACGGTTGACGAGCCGCACGCTTCCTCAACTTACAATCATAATTTACCTTTTTCATGGTTATAAAAAATGGTAGCAAAATTATCCATCATAATGATATAAATACGTTTAGAGAGTTCGAAAAATCCAAATTTACGACCATTACTGCATATATATATATATATATATATATATATATATATATATATATATATATTATTATTCAAAAAAAATATAATAAAAATTACATCGCCCAGATAATGCTCAAAATTGAAAACTTGCTGGCTGTTATACAATCATATTACACTTGTAAACATTTAAAAAAGTCCAGTAAAATAATAATTAGATGTATATTTAAAAAAATTACAGGTTTAAAAATATTTCAGTAGGCAATGGAACCTAAAGATGGTGGGAAAACTGAAAGTGCTCTCTCATCATAGTACCTCCTTTTCAAGTTTCAATACTGCCATGAAAGCTTCTTGTGGGACGTCTACTTTACCTATTGCCTTCATTCTTTTCTTCCCTTCAGCCTGATAAGCACGGTACATTGTAAGAAGTTACTCTACAACTGCAATTTATGTAAAAAATCTCTCCATTGTTGTTGGTAAAATTCATAAATCTAATTCATAGCATATGATTTAATATGTCTTGTTCATGTTTCTGCAAAGATTGTAGGCTTGACGTTTAGTGAATTTACTAAACTTCCCTGTATTAATGAAATACTTTTAGTAAAAATAACAATAATATTGATGAGTAAATGACCAAATAAATCCACAGTTATCAGGAATTTAGTTAGAGTTGCATGCTAAATTTATTTCTCCTCTCCCCTTAGCACATTCATATGTTACAATATATTGTGAAGTTTCCAGGTGGTGATTAACAGACAACAGGAACACGTCTTTAGTTAATGAAATATGGACCGCTTATTTAATTTACCATGCTGGTTGATATTTGCATTACTACATTGATATATAAGAAACTAACATACCTGTTTCTTGAGCAATTTCTTTTTCCTTGAAATGTCCCCACCTATAAAATAGATCGAAAAAATGTTTATACCTAAACTATTAAGCACATAGTGACTTCTGGCTGGACTGTACCTATCCCTTATCCTAGCTTCAATAGGAATAAGGGATGGGGGGAGGAAGAATATACAAAACTTAAATTAGTCGAGACCCAGGAGAGGTCAACTCGGTCATCAAAATGATAGAAAGTGACCTATTCGAAAGTAAACTGAAAAAGTTTTGATCATCCAACACCGATAATTGTCTCCTCAAGAAAATTTTTCAACTTCAAGAATATTACAAGCTTGTAGATATCTTACCATAGCATTTAGCCAGGACATCCTTTCTAATTGCTGACAAGGATTCACTGGCGATCACTTTTGAACCTATGCATGCCTGTAACATATTAGAGATACTGGTAAGTACAATTTGATAGCAAAACTTCAGGAAGAATTTCTTCGAAAAATTTCAGAGCAACATTATTTGCTAAAAGAACTAGGGAACTTACTTGGATGGGCACTTTAAACATTTGTCGTGGTATAAGCTCTTTCAACTTTTGAGTCAAAGCCCTCCCCACAGAATACGCCTGCGGAATTCACTCATTATCTCACAATATGGACAGATGCAAGCCGCATAAATGATAGCTGAAAAGCTTAATTTTTTATTACCAAAAACAGAATGAAGGTTCTGCAAGTTATTGAATAAGAGAAAAGCAAAAAATCCAAATAAAGGAAAAAGAACTTTTTTTTTTGCATGTTTTTCCAAAGCCTCTCGGTCCATAAAGTTTCTGAACATGCATTCATATAGCTAAATTTTGCATTTACTGCTCTTACAGTTGATTTAGTTTACCTTATCCTTGTGCACAATGGTGGCTAATGGTTCCACAGGATCGCCATTAATCTGAATGTCAAGCTTTATCAAATTGCTTTCCCTGTATCTGTTCATTAAAATGAAAATATAGATATTATGAAATCATACCTTCAATATAGTCATAGTTACACCCAGTCAGGTGCACTTATATAAAAAAGAATGAGTTTATTCATCAATTTTAGTACAAAAATTATTAGGCCTGTCAACATTTTTGTCCAATCGTGAAAATTTGAATTTCTCTAAAACCATAATTTCAAAACTTAAATATCCAAAACATTATTGAAAATAAACATTTTGTTATGCATTGCCTTGAATTTTTATGGTAATACAAAATAGAGAATTGGGTCTTCCAAAGCAATTTAATCCACCGAGTTCAATGTGGTATGATTTATGTGTTAGTAGTTTGAAAAAAGATATATAGCAGTAATTGTTAAAACTTCTAACTATTGGTTGTCAAATAAGAGTGGAGCACGAAGAAGATATTCTCCTATATGTTTCTGTTTGAAATTAAAGATAATTATTATAACAAGAAAAGAATTACCATGAAAGTAGATACAAATAAACTTATTCTACTTTTCAATCTAAACCTTAATTAGCATTTAGCAAGAAATTGTGCTGTTACCCAACAAAAGTGTATTCCATGCTGGCATAGCCCTTACTCCTGGATTTCAGCTGATCAAAGAAATCACCAACCATCTGTGTATAAATTAAGCAAAAAAACTAATGAGAAGAATAACATATAAACTCACACAAAAAGAAGCTTCCAGAGACGAGACACGGAGAACCAAATTCACCTCAGCTAGGGGTAATTCATAAGTGATTGATGCTCTACCCTCGGTTATAAATTTCATTTCTTTAAACTCCCCTCTCCTATCTTGTGCCAGCTCCATAAGTGGACCAATATAATCTTTTGGTGTAAGCATTTCAATCTGTTTCCACCAGTTCAAAATTATCTTTCGAAAAATATATGTTCATATGATACAATATCTTAAAGATAAAAAAAAAAACCTTCACAAATGGTTCCTCAACTGATCTTCTTTTTCCAGGTTCAGGAAGTAAAGATGGATTTGAGCACTCAACCTTCAAGAAATCATGTTGTAAGCATAAGTTAAGAAGAGAATCAGAAGTCCGGGTGATTAGTATAAAACAAAAAATCAAATAGCTCTGAAGATTTCTAAAAATCGGCAAAGATATAAAACAACCATAACAACAAAATACATGGAGTTAAGGAAAGCCACATTGCACATAGACAGATAGAAAACTGAACAGAATGTTGATGATAATTATATCTATAGTCAATTACAGGTCTTATCAATCATTAACCAACATGCAGATTTAATTATTTACTCAGTAATTTTCGGAAATGGACAGTAATCTGGGCAGAAATGAAGCAAAAAGAAGTTGAAGGTCAAGGCAAAGCCGATTGAAGTTCCAAAGAGAGATTATTTGATTAAACAAATGCAGAAACGATCACCTTAAGGAATTGCAAAATAATTTTATTCTATTATAAAGGTGGTAAGCCTAACAAACATCTCCAGTATAAACCTTGAACCTGATTTTCATTTGTGGTGCTCAAAGAAACACATCACTTTCTCTCTTAACTATAAAATGGAAACACCAAAAACCAAAGCCACATGTTCTTCCTCATGTGAAACAGGCACAAATATCACGCATGATGGACCATCCAATATGTTTTTCTCACAGTAATGATGGTTAGCAATTACAATAGGGATGCAACAATTAAAATAAAATCCTAGAACTAATTCCACTCAGCTAGTATTGGTTCATGTTAATACTGCTGGAAAACAAATACAAGGAATGCACGGCAGAAGACTCCTTCCTTAGTCAACACATATTTAACTTGCGTCATTATGAAAAAAAGAAAATCACATATTGAGCATCAAAGTGATGTACAAGTTTTTGATTATATGTAGTGTATAGACTCAAGGACAAGAAGGAAATTACAGTCTCGCCGTCTACACAATTCACTCTATATACAACACTGGGAGCAGTTGTTATTAAGCTCAGATTGTACTCCCTCTCAAGCCTTTCCTGCAGGAGAATACAGTTTCAGATGCAACTATTTACCAAGATTTCCAAGAATGTCAAAAATATCATACCTGAACAATTTCCATGTGGAGAAGACCTAAGAACCCACACCTAAAGCCAAAACCCATGGCACTTGATGTTTCAGGTTCAAACTGCAACATTGACAAGCAAACACATGCAGTCATCTATTCAGTGATTACCAATACCGATCATAGTATTATTTTTCAATCATGTTGAAAACAGTGTACGGATATAAATCTACAAACCACCCATGAGAGTAATGAGTGGAAGCAAATAACAACGCACTTAAGAGAAGTATAGAAGTACAAAGACAAAAGTTAATGATAAAATTGGTGGAAGCAAGTAAGAGAAGGGTATATGCACTTACATTTAGCGCAGCATCATTTAACTGCAGTTTTTCCAATGCATCACGTAGCTCTGGAAACCTATGATGAAGATTAAAAAGTCAACAATTTTCAAATACATCAATATGCACAAAACAACAAAACATAGTATAAAACTGCTAAACACAACAAAAAAAGATCTCATACTGATCTGCATCAACTGGAAACAGGCCACAGAACACCATTGGAGTGGCTTCTTTATATCCAGGTAGCGAATTCTGTGCCCTTCTGTTGTAATGAGTAATTGTGTCACCAACCCTAGCATCCGCTACTGATCTTATGGAGGCGGAGAGGTAGCCTACCTGCACAGATCATTACCATAACGTTAGGAGGGAAACAAAATATCCCTGCAAGCTGATACGCAAAGATGAAAGTAAAAGAAAAGGAGAGATCGAATGGAATATATAAACCTATGCTTCTATAACCTCAACTCAACTAGCTCATAATCTCAAATCCACCAGGATCAATTGTATGGAACCCCCTTTCCACTCCCAACAATTTTAGGCCGCATCTTTCGAAAGATGTAAGGCTGCTATATAATTTTGAATTACTTTTCTCTATCATGTAGTTGGGGTCTAACCCTGCCTTTCTTCCCTTCATTTACCAATAATATGTCATTCATTTTTCTAACCAGCACTTCCAAAAACGAGTCACGCATGATCAATCTATATCAACCTTCATTCTCTTGATATTTTTTCAATACAAACCACCTATACTTTTTTTATAAAACACTTCATACAGATTCTAAAAGATAGATAATAAAGAAGCCTACTTCCAGTAAAATTCTCAATATTTTTTCAAGATTTGATGTATGATAGAAATCCAAAATGAAGGAAGATTTCAATAAAAGATAAATTTGAAGTGTCATGATATTACAGGACATCCTTCAGCTTGCGCCCAAAATAAGCTTTATGTCAGTTTGACAGAAAGAAAGTAAATTTCTTTTCACATGGCAATCTGCTCATGCATAGTCAGTAGATGCATCTTAGCACCTATATATATGTTTCTGTTAAAGATCCAGAAAAAGGTTTTTCCCTAGACCTATATTCTAATCAGAAATTTTGGTTCTTTAATAGCACAAAAATATACTTTAGCCTCCCGCATCCCAATCACCCACAGTGACTTTTTCATGCAAGGTGTCAGGATGCCCGAATGCATGTGTGAGCATGAGTGATACTTAAAAGAGAGCTTCTTCTTGCTACTAAAGAAGGAAAAATAAAAGGAGAGAGGAAAGAAGGTTCAATAAATAAATAGTTGGGAATTGATGCTTACTTCACCCGCATACAGTTCTTCCACTTGCATCTGATTTGGAGATAGAACTCCAATCTCATCAGCAAAGTAGTCCTGAAATATAATGAATTAATCACTGCTTCATAACAAAATAGAAGGAGGTTATCTCTCATAGCAGATATGTAAGTATATTTTCAATAGTATACATGCAAATTTTATAGAGACATCGATTTTTTCTTTTATCAATCAAAAAAAAAAAAAAAAGAATACTTCACCTTCTTAGTAGCCATAAAATAAATCCTGTCACCTTTCTTTATACTCCCGTCTATGACCCGAAAATACACAATAACACCACGATATGGATCATAGTAACTGCAAAATTTTTTAAAATCCAACAAAAGACTTGAGGAAAAGTTCGTATCTCTAAGAATTAGACTGGCAAAGGTAAATGATAGTATGTATGAAAGTCTGCATTCAATTAATAAGAGAAGCGTCCTCCTATTTCAAATTACCATGAATCGATTCAACTTATGGAGAGCTCAAAACTTATTAAATCAGGATGATAATCTTTTCTTTTGATTCAAGCTCAGGCTTTCTTTACCTCCATAAGGACCATGACAACCAACATGATCCTTAATTTTAACAGCAGTGTATAAGTGTACAACATTTCACCAATCACAAATAAGGGTAATAGTTTCCAACATACAACTTTTACTTCTTTAATAAAAAACGCTATAGCCTGCATCTTAAGAAAGAAATACTGAACAGAATAATAAAATGTATTACAACTACTTCCAATCATCAAACAAAATCAACTTTCATGCTGTAAACATAACGTTTCAAGCAATACAAAGCTGTAAACATAATGCTCCACAATCTTGCTGCATAAAACTAATTGGTTGCCACAGAATGGCCAACAAAAAATTTGATGAGAAGAGAATCATGAAAATGTAGTATATAGACCTAGGTGATTACTGTTATAATCTCCATAGTAATGACCAGCCAGATAAGTACCTGTCAAATATTAAAGTCCTTAAAGGCATTTCAGCAGTGTCACGAGGTGAAGGAATCCGTTCAACAATTGCATTCAAAATATCAATTATACCTATACCTTCCTGTTGAAAAAAAAAAGAAAGAAAGAAAGAAAAAAAAGAGAAGAAAATACAACACCAGAGAGAACTTTTTAAGAGTAAAATTAACTGTTCCCAGTAAATCAACATGAAAGATCACCAACCAACCTTTGCAGAGCACCGTATTGCATTGCTACAATCTAAACCAATAACCTACACATTGAATCATATCATTTTTGTGAGTCCTCAACAGAAACCCACCATTAGTTGCAAATGATATTTGGTCAGTACGCACACTTGATCAGCTTAATCAAGAAATAACATGAAATATCAAGTATCACTCGTGAAAATACAAATCTGTAGAAAAATTGGCTGCTTTTAGGTATCATCTTGTAAGAATGTGTGCACATTTCTTCGTCAAACAGAAAACATATCACAGCAAAAAACATGAATGCCAATGTAATTCAAAACGGCTTTTAAATTGAAGAAACAAATATGGAGTACACACCCATTAAACAAATGGAGTTTCGTGCAATTTGTGCACCAACCTCTTCAATCTCCTGGATAACACGATCTGGCTCAGCACCTGGTAGATCTATTTTATTAAGAACCTGTTAAATGAGCATGTTCAGTTATTCAAATTCACCAAAAGCTCTAAAGTTCTCCATAATAAAGGTGTAATTAACACGAGTTAAGTTCTATTGTATGAGGCTTGAAATAATCTGAAATCAAAATTTGAGCCTGAAAACTTGACTAAAATCCTCAGTCAACACAGATTCTGATATAGTTTAGAAAAAGTAACTTAAAAAAGAAGGAAAGCCAAATTTGTACACACACACAAAGTAAGCTGACTTGCTTACGGGGATAATTTCTAGGTTGTTCTCCAGGGCCAAATAAACATTAGCCAGCGTTTGAGCTTCAACTCCCTTAGACAAAACATTAACGAACAGTCATTAATAATAGGAACCAAAAATTATAATAGTGTAAGGTATTAATTCATTGAAAATCCAATTTCTCTACACACTTTGAAGTAAAATCTAGTCATACCTATAAAACAATATGCACATAAAACAATATGCATATCAACGAACATAATACACTACATGAAAACTCAAACCTCAATATGTGAAAATTAGAGATTAGTTTCCACCTGAGAAGCATCAACAACTAATAGAGCACCCTCACATGCAGCAAGAGAACGGGAAACCTGCAGACAAATGACAAGCCGAATAAGGAGAAGTTACGATATCAAATGCACTCTTTTTTTTCTTTTTTTTTTCCTTTTTTTTTTCCTTTCATAATTTGGCATACAGGAACCATGCTGAATCTATAATAACCAATGATCCCCTTAATGGAACGATCCGTAAGGTAACTGCTGATTGCCTATTCATGGAAAATAATTTATTCAACTAAAGGAATGGAAGTTGATATGGTAAAGTGGACAAATGAAAAGAAGGGGCAAGCCTAATCTTACACGGAGAAAAGTTATCTAAGACAATTTAGCAACGTTGCATTTTTTGAAAAAAATGTAACTTGAAATTGTGTTAATTAGAAAAAAAAAAAGAAAGTTTAAAGCTAACCTTATTAGTTCGAGATTAAATCATTGTTAAGTTGAGTTGAGTATTTATTTGCGCAGCTACCACTATTACCTTGAAGCGATAACCAAACTATCAAGAGAAAACTCTAGAAATATACACCGAATGTCATGCTCGTCAATGTTCACTGATTTATGTCCTATTTCATTCTTATTCTTATTTTACTCAATTCCACATCCACTGTACTCCATAATTACTTAAATCTCTTAACTTGGATCAGAAAAATTAAATGATGAAGTCACAATTAGAAATTACAACTTTAAGAACACGCCTAAACAAATAGTTCATGTTCCTTCCCACAAGCATGATACAAGTCTACAACTTAATGATATTTTGCATTCACATATCACAAACATAATTCTAGTAAAAAAAACATACAAAGTCTAAAGAACGACTACCGCCATATCCACATACCTCATAGGAAAAGTCAACATGCCCAGGAGTATCGATCAAATTCAGGCAATAAGGCTTGTTTTCGTAAACATAGCGCATCCTAGCTGCCTGCAGATTTCATAAACAAGATTCACCGCAATGCAAATAATCGAGGAAAAATTGAAATAATCCGCAACAAAATACAACCAACGTTCTATAAGAATGTTTCTTACCATGCACCTATACTTTAAAGTGACTAGTGTCACTACCTAGCATACATACATAACTAGATGAAATAAACCAAGACAAGCTAAGCTAAGGATCAACATGTTGCCTATATGTATAATGCTGCATGCCATGGGGCATTCAAATAAAAAGAGAAAAAAAAGTTTCTAATTATATTTGTTTATAGTAATAGAAAAATAAAAGAAAAAAATCTGATTTATAAATTTTTCAAAAAGAGTTTCTAATATGTATTGTGTGAATTTTACCGAACCTACCAAGCAGAAGAAAGAAATGGCGAATAAACACCAAGAATAAGAAGAAAGAAAAACCTGTAGTTTAATGGTGATGCCTCTTTCTCGTTCCAAATCCATGTTATCGAGAAACTGATCCTTCATGTCTCGTTGCTGGACAGTGCCAGTCACTTGAAGTAATTTATCAGCTAAAGTTGATTTTCCATGATCAATATGTGCTATTATACAGAAATTTCTTATATTCGATATAGGAACCTGCACTTCAAAAAATTACAAAACAAAGTCAAATTAATTCAGCTGAACTTATCATATTATAAATTTTGTTTGTTTACCTTGGAAAGACGATGCTGACCAGCTTTAGCAGCCAATTCCAAGTCGGAGAAGGACTGTTGCGTTCCTGCAGTTTGACAAAGGATGCGAAGTCTGGGAACGACGGCGTTTCGAGATTTGGTGTAGAGATGGCGATGACTTCTAGAGAAGGAAAGAGAGCTTGATGTTTGGTAAGTTCGAGTAGAGTTGCAGTTGTTTCTGGATAAGAGAAGTGTGAAGGAAGGAGAGAGGTCCGTTGCCATTCTGAAATTGCTTTTCTTTTTTCGCTTTTTTTTTTTTTTTTTTTTTAATATTTTGCTCCGGATTTTCCCCCGCGTTTAAAGTTGTGAGGTTGTGAAGCTGTTGCTGCGTTCGCCTTTTGGCCACGGGACTCGGGTCAGCACAATGGATTTTTTTTTTTATTATCTGTATTTTTTAATTTAATAATTACGTTAATTATTTTAAATAATTATTATTTGTATGGTATTTTGCTAGAATATTATATTATAATAATAATTTCACATTTTTACTATAATATAAATATATTTATATGCATTTATTTTATGTATGATTATAAATTAAACTTTTATTTATTAAAATAAAAGAGATAATTTTATGATGTTCATTAATTTATTATTTATTAAATATAATCATCATATACATATTAAAAGAGGGAAGAGGGGGGAGGAAGTGAAAATACAAGTCTACTCCTCTCCCTTTTAATTGTAATAATTCAAAGATAAATATTATTTTTTAAAATTTACATGAAGATAAGTATTACTTTTTTAATTTTAATTGAAAGATAAATATTATTTTTTAAAATTTATATAAAGATAAATATTA
>CANYBF010439572.1:0-19655 GCA_948192965.1 Dalechampia spathulata
TTTTAATTAATCCTAAAGGCTTAGATCAATCAAAGTTGGTGTTTTGGATGTGTCAAATCACGTTTTAGTTACTGACGGCTGCCTAGGAAGTCTAGGGTTTCGCTTAAAATTCCGATCCCTAAGCCAAATGGTAGATTAGGGTTTAATCAAGTCTGCCCTTGGGGACATGTGCGATCGCACATGTTTTGTAATGAAACATATGTGAACGCATATGATCATATGCGGAGTGTAATGGGACATATGCGATCGCACATCCACCCAAAAGTGCTAAATGGAACCCTAAACGGGCCTAGCCCGGTCCGAAAGGACTCCAGACGGTCCGAAAGAACCCTAAATGGCCCGGAATCAACTCGGAATCGATCCGAACCAAAGCCGGTCCAAAATTAGGGTGCGACAATGCCCATAATGCATTTGTAGCAACCATTTCTTCTAGTAGTTTATATGCTACCTCTATAGTTTTCTTCATTAGGGACACTCCAGCTACTGCATCGATGTTCCCTTTAGTGGTTGTATGGACCCCATTGTAGAATGTTTGGAGCAAAAATTCTCTTGGTAAGTTATGGTGAGGACACTTCCTTTGTAGCTCTTTGAACCTTTCCCACGTCTCATACAAAGACTCATTGTCCGTCTCCTGGAAATTTGTAATCTCCTTAATGATCTTTGCTATCTTTGCCAAGGGAAAGTATTTGGCCAGAAATGCTTGCACAAGTTGGTCCCAAGTTGTAATTGACTTTAGGGTCAATGAGTTCAGCCAAATCTTTACCTTATCCCTCAATGTAAATGGGAATAACCTCAGCCTTATTGTATCTTCTGTCACTCCATTATACCTGAAAGTATCATAAATCTCTAGAAAATTTAAGATATGAGCATTAGGGTCTTCATTTGCTAAACCAAAAAACTGTACCGAAGACTACAACATTTACAGTAGAGCTGGCTTGATCTCAAAATTATTGGCTGCTATAGCTGGTCTCATTATGCTTTGTTGGCTAGCATAGAAACCAGGCCTGACTACATCCATCAATGTCCTTTGCTCTTCTACCATTTCTACTGGATTTTCCTGCACGGTTTGCTCTTAAGTAGCTCTTCAGTTTCCTCTTTCAAGTCTTGTCTAATCTTCCTAGATTTTTAATAATGGTGATTCAGAGTTCTTGGTTCTTCTCCTACTTATACACCTAAAATCAAAACACAAGAATTAAAACAAAACACTTAAATCAAACTGCACTCTCTTTATAGCAATGTTAAACACATAAATCCCTGGCAATGACGCTAAAAACTTGATCATCCTATAATGACAGTAGTTTTAATCACTACTTCAGTGCAAGTATACAGATAATTGTAGTAAGATATCGATCCTATGAAGATGAATGGCCTATCCACCAATACTTGGACTTCTAATTTGTTTAAATAACAATAATGGTTTAGTGTTTGGAAATAAATAATTACAAAAGCAAGTATGTAAATGAAACAAGATTAATGGTAAGAAGATAACATAATGATATGAAACATAGGATTTGAAATCATCATCACCAAACTAAAGCAATAGTCATGTGCTTATTACAACCTTAAAGATATCCAAAAACATTGGTCACCCGCTCTCGAGGTGAAACTAACTAAATTTCCTTCTAATCTCAGATTCACTTAGTCATTATTGTGGTCCTCTAATTAATAAAACTATTAAGCTATCATACATGAGCGAGGAACATGTAGATATCTCATACACATCTACCTAACCAGAATGAATAAGCATTTTATAATTCAACTTTTGTTGTAATTACAGAGCATAAGAAATTGTTTAAAAAGCTAATCTTTAAAGTTAAACATTTCCTAATGTTTAAGCATTCTACAATCCAACTCTCATTGCAATCATAAAGTAGAGATTTCATTTCTAAATTCAATCTTTAGAATTAAACATTCATAGTAATGTTAAAGAAGCACAATCAGTTATCCTGGCAAGGGATTTCAGAAATCAAATCCTATTATATGGTGCTTAGCCACTCATGGCTTACAAGAAAAACAAGAAAAAATGAAGATACAGCTAAGAAGAAAACTTTGGAGAAGAAAGAATGAATTTTTAGAATGAATTGTTGGCATGAATTACTGGTGGTCTCCAAATCAATCTTGATTCCCTCCTTAAATCCTTGAGTGGAGGTCACCCTTTGCCCCCATCTTGAGTTTGTCCATTTCTTTGCACATTACTCTTCCCATGGTGTGGACTCCATTACCCATTAAAGCTCTTTAAAACTTTCTATTTTTACTCCCCCTATGGAACCCATTTTTTCACCTTATCTTATATCAAGTCATACTTAAATTTGCCCAATAATTGCAAGTCTACAATCGTGGAGTTAGAGTCCATGATCATGGACTTTTCCAGAAGCTTTCTTTCTCTTTTATGTCTTGACTCCATGATTATGGAGTTGGAGTCCACGATTGTGGAAATTTCCAGTAGGTCTCTTCCTCTTTAGCTATACTCCACGATCATGGCATTGAGCTCCATGATCGTGGAGTTAGTCCTCTATGCATAAAACTTCCTATTTCTTCTTATTTGCTCTTCTAAGGCTACACACTTAACACACACATCAAATTCTACTAAAAACATAATAAATAAAACAAAATATAATGAAATTGATGCACACTCACAACCTAAGAACACCTAAAATTTAATGTCTGATGGCACACATCAACATCCCCACGCTTAAACTTTTGCTTGTCCTCAAGCAAAGATAACACTCATACAACAAAGAGTTGCAAAGTACTAAGGATATGGCAATTGCATTTCTTAAAAGTGAACATTTTTAACCCTCATCACCGTCTTGTATAATAAACTCAGTGAACCCTTAGGTAATGAGAAGCTAGAAATGTTTAACTTAGACAATTAAGCTTGGTCATTCATATAGTTGCACTAGTAACATAACACAACTCAATGTTTGATGCTTAAACTTGAAATGTGAGTGATCTAATTTGCACTGCCAAAGTAAAGTTGCACGAATAAGAAGTCTATTATCCATGCTGCTCACATAGGTTCATTTTATTATAGGTTACTATCTAAATGCTGCTCACGTAGGTTCATTTTATTATAGGTTACTATCTAAATAATCATGTCAGACAAAGCGGTTATAATTAGTGAAGGCGAGGATAAATTTATTCCTTAGGATGGTACCTCTGTTGCTAGTATTCAAGTTAGAGGTGATCAAGTATGAACTAAATATGGGGAACAAGTTGATTGAATACCACCAATATAATAACCTATTACTGCTAAAATAAACCTAGTAGCTACTTAGTTTGCACAAGTTCATCATGTATTTAGGGACAACCTAAACAAGTTCCTGCTATTAATGTTTCAAACCAAGAAGAGAAGTGTAACTTTAAAAGGTTAAGGTCATATGGGGCTATAGATTTCTTGAGTACCACTGACCCTTATATAGCATAAATGTGGCTGGAACGTACCAAAAGAGTGTTACGATAGATTAACTGCTATGATGGGTTAAAATTAGAGTATAACATTTCCTTACTACAAGATGATGCATATGAATGGTGGAAGACTATTCCATAGAGTCTTGCTGAACCACCAGTTATGAGTTGGGTATATTTTCAAGCAGAGTTTAGATAAAAGTATGTCCTTACAGCTTATACTGATTAAAAGCTGTAGGAATTCTTGGCACTCAAATAGGGTAACATGTCTGTAGCTGAATGTGAGAGAGAGTTCACCAGACTGGCTTATTATACTAGAAATATTTTGATGATAGGCCGGGAGAGATGTAAGAGATTTGAGCATGGTCTTAAGTCCAAAATTTGATCACTGGTTCAAGGGTTTAATTATGATAACTTTTTTTTGCCTTGATTGCTAATGCTCTGGGACAAGAGTGGACTTTATAGAAGGGAGATGAGAATAGAGCTAGAAATATCAGAAGACAGTTTAGGGGTTGAAGTTCTTCCTTTGGTGTACAGAAAAGAGGTAGATTCAGAGGTTCTTTTCCACATCAAGGATCAAGGTTTAAACCACCGACATTGCATAGACCATAAAGTGCTTAAATTGTTGGTCGTAGTAATTTTGGACCTATTGTTCATTCATGTTTTATTTGTAGCAAGCACCATTCTGGTGCCTGCAAAATAGGAACTAGTCTATGTTACCAATGTGGAGGTATGAGACACTATGCCAAGGAGTGTCCTCATAGCAATATAATACCAATTGACATTATTACTGAGGGTAGTTCTTATTAGCATAATTCTAGAGTTTGGCCTATAATGAGAGCACCATCGACTAGTTAGATTAATAAAGGTTAAGGTAAAGGTTTTGGAGGTGGTGGCAGAATGAGTAGCCAGTGCTCAGTTAATCAGAATATTGGTGCATCAGTGAGAGTGTATCATTTACAACAGGGGGAAAATATGTAAGCTACTGATATCGTGATTGGTAACTTTCATATCCTTAATTATGTTGTGCTTGTGTTATTTGATCCTAGATCTAGTCATTCATTCATCAACACAAAAATTGCATGCTTACTAGACATCACAAGTGAGAGTTTGGGGTATGATATGCTAGTCTTTAGTCCATTAAGGAAAGATGCTATGGTAAATAGAATTTATCACAAATGTCCACTGGTTTTACAAGGGATAATCTTTTCTACTGATGTTATTGATATGCTCTTCACTTATTGGTTATCTGAATATCAAGCGGTGATGGATTATAAAAGGAAGACACTTTCTTTTCAACATCTGGAGTATCAATCTGTTCATATTAAGGGGATTAGACCACTAATTATCCATAATTTAATTCCAGTTACTTTTGCTCATAAGTTTCTAAAACAGGGATGTGAAGTAGTATTGACAGACGTTATTGATACTAAAAGATGAGATTACTGTTGACTCAGATTCCAACTGTAAGTGACTTTCCTAATGTATTTCTAGATGAATTACTGGGATTACCTCTGGTAAGGGAAGTTGAATTCAAGATAGAGATAATACCTGGAACTAAGCCGATATCTATTCCTCCTTATCGTATAGCTCCAATGGAGTTGAAGAAGCTAAAGGAGAAATTACAAGAGTTACTAGATAAAGGATTCATTCGACCAAGTGTATCTCCATGGGGAACACCTGTCTTATTTATGAAGAAGAAGGATATGACAATGCACATGTGTATTGAGTATTGATAACTGAGCAAGGTGACAATCAAGAATCACTATCCCTTACCCCGAATTGATGACTTGTTTGATCAATTAAAAGGAACAATGGTATTTTTTAAGATTGATATGAGATTTGGTTTCACCAATTGCGAGTTAAGGAGAATAGCATTCTTGAAACTACATTTCGCACAAGATACAACCATTATGAATCCTTAGTAATGCCTTTTAGGTTGACTAATGCACCGATAGCATTTATAGCCCTAATGAACATAATTCTTAAGGAGTATCTTGATCAGTTCATTGTAGTATTTATTGATGACATCTTGATTTATTCTTGAGATCAAGGAGAACATGATAAACATCTGTGCCTGGTGTTACAACTAATGAGGGAGAAGTAGTTATATGGTAAATTGTCAAAATGTTCATTTTGGTTGAATTAAGTTTATTCATGGGGCATGTGATTTCAGCTGAGGGTGTTACCGTTGATCCTAGGAAGATAGAAGTGGTTGTAAATTGGCAAGCACCAAAATCTATTACAAAGGTGCATAGTTTCTTGGGTTTAGCAGAATACTATAGGCAATTTATTAAGGGTTTTTTTTTAATGATTGCTACACCTTTAACTACACTTGTTTGGAAAGATGTTCCATTCGCATGGACAGAGAAGTATCAAAAGAGCTTTGATAAGTTGAAGCAATGTTTGACTCAAGCACTAGTATTGATTTTACCTACACCAGGGAAAGATTATGTGGTGTACAGTAATGCTTCAATAAATGGATTGGGATGTGTTCTGATGCAAGAAAGAAAGGTGATTCCTTATGCTTCTTGATAACTTAAGCCACATGAACGAAATTATCCAACTCATGATCTGGAATTAGCTGCCATTATGTTCGTATTGAAAATATGGCATCATTATCTTTATGGTGAAAAGTGTTATATTTACACAGAACATAAGAGTTTGAAATACTTGGGGACATAGAAGGAATTGAACTTAAGGTAAAGGCAATGGCTTGAATTGATCAAAGATTATGATTGCCTCATTGATTATCATCCGGGAAAAGCTACTTTAGTGGCTGATGCTCTAAGTTGGAAGACTTTTGCTACACTACAACAATCTTTATTGAGGTTAGTGCAAGATATTCGATGATTAAATACTTTTATTGATGGTGCAATCAGATTGCATAAAGTGATGAAGAATATTAGAAATAGTTGGGGAAAATTCAGACAGGTAATCAAAAGGTTTTTACCTTGGATTTTGAAGGTTTGTTGAAGCATAAAAATCGTATTTACATTCTAGTTGATGAGAAATTGAAGAGATAGATTCTAGATGAAGCTCATAATAGTCTATATTCTTATCATCTAGGAGGTACTAAGATGTATAGAGATCTGAAACTATCCTATTGGTGGGTAGGTATGAAGCGGGATATTGCAGAATTTATTTCTAAATGTTGAGTGTGTCAGCAAGTTAAGGCTGAACATCAAGTGCCTGCCAGATTATTATAACCTTTATCTATTCTAGAGTGGAAATGGGATAAAGTAACAATGAATTTTATCACAGGATTACCATTACCACAGGGTAAATATGATGCTGTATGGGTAATTGTTGATATATTGACTAAATCGACAAATTTCATACCTATTTGTATGGATTATAGTCTAGAATGGTTGGCAAAATTGTACATTTGGGAGATTTTTAGACTTCATGGAGTGCCATCATCCATAGTTTCTGATAGAGATCCAAGGTTTAATTCTCTTTTTTGGGGAAGTTTTCAATGAGCTCTAAGCATTATAGTGTATTTTAGTATTGCATTTCATCCTCAGATAGACGGACAATCGGAATGAATCATCCAGATTTTGGAGGATAAGTTAAGAGCTTGTGTGTTGGAATGGGTTAAAAGCTGGGACAAGTACATTCCTCTCATTAAATTCACCTATAATAATAGTTTCCAATCCAGTATTCAAATGGCACCATATGAAGCATTGTATGGTAGACATTGTAGAACACCATTGCATTGGGATGAAATTGGTGAACGATGGATGTTTGGACCTAATTTAGTTCAACAAGTAAAGGATCAGGTGAAATTGATCAAGGAGAGATTGAAAATAGCCTTTGTTCAACAGAAATCCTATATTGATTTGAAATGCAGGGATATTGAGTACAATCTTAGGGATAAAGTGTTTTTGAAAGTGTCTCCATGGAAGAGGATTTTGCGGTTTAGTCAAAAAGGAAAGTTAAGTCCAAGGTTCATTAGCCCATGTGAGGTGTTAGAAATAATCAGACCATTGACAAAATCCATAATGTTTTCCATGTATCTATACTTCATAGATATAGATCGGATCCTTCACATTAAAGTTCAATCAGACTTATCCTATAATGAAGAGTCGATTAAGATTTTGGCATGTGAAATGAAACAGTTGAGGAACAAATGGATTCCGTTAGTTAAGGTGTTATGGAATCATCATATAGGGCAAGAGGCAACATAGGAAAGAGAGTATGTTATTAGGCAACAATATCCCCAATTGTTCTTAAATAACTAAGATTAGATTTCGGGGATGAAATCCTAAATTAGGGGGAGTGAGTCATCACATCCTTAATTTAGCATCTGCTATGCATTCATGAATCGATTGAAATGTCTTGTTTTATATGTTATCACTGTGAAAATGGTATGAAATTATGCTAATGATGGATATTATATGAAATGATAAGGGTTTCATGCTTTGAAGTTGAAATGAAAAATTTTGATGAAACCCTTAAACAGAACCACTGAACGGTGACTAATTGATGTTTTCGATATTGAAAACACTTAATATGATTAAATAAGTAAGCTTAATATGATTGTTTTAACTTAAGTAAACTAATATGAAAATATAGTTAAATAAGATTTGGAATTATTTATGATGTCATAATTAAGCAATGATGATGTAAGCATGATGATGTAAGCGTGATATAAATAAATGAGTCTAATTATGATATTAATGTATTATAAAATAAGTAATTATGTATTAATAATGTATTAGTAAAAGTATATTATAATATGAAAATATTAGAAAAGTATAATTAGAATTTTTATTAATGATGTCATATGATATCATTAAGTGGTAAGATGATATCATAAATGAATGATAAATAAATTAATGTTATGAAAATAGAAAAATAGATGAATATATGATTTAAAATAGAATAAGTTAAAATAGATTTAAATTAGTATATTAAATTAGAAGTGGGATTGGAAATGGTGTTAGTGGGTTTGGAAATTGTATTAGTGGATGGAGAGAGAAATTAAATATTGTTATTTTGGAGTTAGTGGAAAAAGATGGAGGGGTTTTTAATATAAAATAAGGTGAATTGGGGTATGTATAGAGTATTAAATACAAAATAAAGGTTTATTATTGGTAGAATTTAAGTATTATACATATTAAGGTTATAATATATGTATAATTATATGTATAAAGAGTGTATACTAGCTTTTATACAACCAATTTTATACCCCACCTCTTTAATGCTATGTATGGGTCTCTTATCCATCATTAAGTCATTTTGTACTCTTCTTACATGCCTTGGCTGAAACAAACCAACCATTTCTCTTACAATCCTATCTTATCTTCATCTTTTCTAAGTCTTTTCTTTCATTTCCTCTCTCTGCTCTAGCATATCTTCATCTTCTTCATAATATCCGAGACTATACTCCATCTTTCCTTCACTTTCTTTTCAAATCTTATGATTAAAGTTAGTTCTTCATCCAAAGCTTAAGTTTTAGTTGAAACAACACCATTTGTAGCTTGTTTTTAAAGTGATCAAAGCTTAACCATACAAAGAAGCCAAAGTTTACAAGTTGTTGTTCATCTTTTCATCTTGTTTTTCTTTGTTCTAGCAAGATCTTTGAGTATAATTCAAGGTAAGGTCAAAATACTCCTTGTTTTTCTTCTTTTTCATTGTGACCAAAACTCTTTTCTAAAGATCCTTCAAGTACATAACTGAAACCATGAAGAATCATGGATTTCGTTGTAAATTGTAACCTTTTCTTGAAGCTTGACTTCTTTTGTGGTTAGATCTAACTCTTTTTAGTACATGCATGTTGATTTTAGGTGGATATCAAGCTAAAAGAAGTAAAAGTAAGAAGATCTATGTAAATCTATAAGGTAAACAAGTGGAGAACACATTTTACTTAAGATTTTGGTTGTTTGGCTTAAGGTAAGCCTTAATGAGTATGTTTAAGTGATAAATTAAAAAGATTTATGATTTTTTTGATGAAGTTCAAGTCATGGTCGAATGGTTTGAAGAATTTTTGTTAGTTTTAGTTAATGATTTGATGGTTATATGAGTTAGGATTGTAAAGGACATGAAATAAAAGGCTTAGTGGTTGCATGGGTGTGTGTGTATTGCTTTTTCCTTCATGGCTGAATCATTCTAAGCAAAATTTTTAATGGTTGGTAAGTTTAAAACATATTTAAGAAGATTATGATAAAAACAGGAGATTAATGGTTAAGATGGTAATTAAAGTTAAGTAATAAGATAAGTAAACTTGATGATTTAAGGTTAAATTTTCACTTTAAATAATAATAAGATAAAAGTGAGGAAAAATGGATTCTGTTAAGTTTGTTTAATGTTATAACATAGGAATTAAAGTTAAATAGAAGTATTATTATAATTAATAAGGTTACCATTAAGTATGACTTATAGAAATGGGCTTAAGATAAGAATATTTGATGATTTAAGGCTAAAAATGATAGTAAGTGTATATGATTTAAGAACTATAAAATAAATGATTAAGTTAAAGTATGATTCAAATAATTAACTTTTAATTAAGGTTAAAATGAAGTTCTTAATGATGTGTTAATAAGAAGCATATAGCATATGAATTCAATTGGACGTAAGATGAAAGTTTTGATATGTTAAGTGTATATAATTTAGGGTATGCGGTCAAAATGAAGATAAGAACTTAATTGAGTTTTGAAATAAACATATTAAGTGGATTTGAAAGGTTTAATGAGGTTATAAATAAATGGTATAAATTGGTTGGTTAAGTCAAAGCATATTGACCAAACTAAAGGACATAATGAAATATAACTTAAGGTATGTTAATAGGACTTGTGATAAATTATAAATAAGAACCAAAAAGATTATTAAGTATGATAAATAATGATTAAGAGTTAAATGAATTGGTTAATTAATGGTATGATAAGATTAATTAAGAATTTAATGTGTTGATAGAAGTAAAGTTGAAAAAGAGAAATATACTGGAATGATTATTATTTGAGATATACTTATACTAAGAATTTAAATGATCATTTAAGTGGATAAATTAGATGTTATTAAGTAGGTTAATAAGTAAATAAATAAATGATATGATATAGTTTTAAATGAGACTCTAAGTAAGGATTAAAATAGGGATAACAATGAATTATGGGTGCATAGATACATGAATTATAGAATGTTTATACTTATACAATTTCATTGGATATTTTAATTAATAAATTTAATGCAGGATGATATATAATCTTGAATTAATTAAGTGAAGTATATAAGTTGACTAAATGATATAAGATTATACTTAAGTGATGGTTAATAAACAAGTTAAGGTAGATAGCATATGATATGATGATGTTAATAGAAGTATTAAATAAATAGGTAATAAACAATTATATTAAGCGTTATTTGACATGTGATTAAGTATAATGACAGAAAGATATTTAAGTAATGTTATTGGTTAAATTGTTAACTGATTATAAGACAATGTTAATTAAAAGTGAATATAAGCAGAAGCATTATAATTTTAGATAGTTTTGATGTGAAATAGTAATAGCATAGTTCAATATATATTGATAACAGGATTAATTTAAATAAAAAAAGGAGGAACTAAGAAGTTAAATGAATTTGATATCAATTGTTTAATATTCTGCTTTTGACAGTAACTGTTTTTAGTAAACTATAGATATGATTAATAATTAGAATTTTGTTAAGTTATAATATTAAATTAGCAGTACCAAGATGATGACAGTTTTGTAAATCAATAGTAACATATTAATTATTAAGTTATTAAGCAATTAATTGATAACAAAATTTGAATATAAACAGAATATGATGATTCTCTAATAAATTATGATAGAGATTAATAATGATAGAATCTTAAAACATCACTGAATTTATTTTATAACAGAACATAATTTTAAAAGAGGTATATTGAATAAGTTATTATTGATTGATAATAGTAAATATGTTAATTAAATAAGGATAAGATAAAGGTATAAATAAATATAATACTACTATTTTGATTAATTGATTGAGAAATAATTTAAAAGAAGGTTTTATATTATTAAAAGGTTTAAAAAGTACAGTTTCAATGATATGATGATTAAATTAGAAAGCAAATTTAAACAATTGATGCAATTATGAATAGTAACATAATTATTTATATAATGCTATGATGTGATAAATGAATGACATTGATATGTGATTGATTAGTACAATAGTATATAATTATAAGAATGATTAATGATGCAATAGAATATATTAATAAAAGATGAACATTGTATTATGATTAGGTAATTCTGTGGATAATCTTCACATGTCATTAAAGGAATTAAACAAAGGGAAGTACATCCCAGGTTTGTGCTAATTAGTTTGGAAGTCTTAGATCATTAAATGATCAAAGGGGCGATGGTATGGTAATACAATAATATTACAAAATTAATAATGATATAATGATATATATATAATTAACATGTCATAAACATCATTGCATTTATCATGAAATATAACATATCATGACATGGAGAAATAAGGAAGGTGAAAAATTAATAAATGAAAAGAAAAATGATTATATGAATGGTATTGTATATTATGATATGAAATTTTTATGGAAAATAAAATGGAAGGATAATGAATATGAAATTTATGATAAGATTATGAAGTGGTTCTTAGTAGGTTGAACCACATGAAATGGAAAGAAATTCCAATACGATGTGTACATATAAAGTCAATGATATGATATAAAATGATACAAGAAAATACGAGGAAGAATGCATTACATGAATGCATTCTCATAAAACGCATTTTTCATGAAAATATGATATTGATACAAATTGTATGATGTTTTACACTCATGCAAATAAATGTTAAACATAACATACCTACCATAACATTCATAATATAATTTTAATGACAATGATATGACATTGTTAATGATAAAAATGACTTTGATGGAGGGAATAACGGTATTGATGAAGATATTAATGATATAGAGCATAATTATAAATAATTAATGAATATTAAAGTGTTAGTATTAGATATCGGTAAGAATATTTTTATGAAGATAAAAATGATATATGATATACATTTACTGATATATTAAGTGATGCATTATAGATAATTGATATTATCTGTATTATTATATCATAAATATGTTAATGAAATTGTTTATGATGACATTTAATTATTATGTTTACATTATATAATATAGTAGCCACTGAGTTTTATACTCAGCGTTTGTAAATTGATAAACATAGAAACAAGCAAAGCTGGGGACCAAGAACGTTAGTGGTAGCAGCTGGACATTTCAACTAAGCTTTTTCGTAAATGGTTTGGTTTGATTTTCAACGGACTTCTATTTCACAATAATCGTGCAACATCTAAACAAAGTACTTGGTAGTAATTAAAATTATGGCTAACGGTAATTGACGGTATTATCAATTATATTGGTAATGATTTGTGACGGTCCCTATATTAGTAAAACAATGATGTGTGTATCTTAAATATGATGATGTTTGAAATTATGATAGTATGATAATGGATCGAATATAATTGAGGGATTGTATGCATGATTTTATATATTAAAAGAATGTTCATACTTAATCATAAATGTATGGAATCCTTTGTAGGATGATTATCATTAAACTTGTTAAATTCATATATCATTAAACATAATATTACCTTTTATGCTAACAAGTTTCTGGAAATTTCTTTAACCCGGTTAATTTTATTTAAGCTTTTTAGGTTTGAGTTGGGCTAATATTAATTTAAGCCTATTAAATTAATTAATGTTCTAATTATTAAATATCATTTAATTAATAAAATATTAAATAAATTAATATATAAAATTATTGTATTTAATTATTTTAATTTTTGGTATAAATAATATCTTTTAAGATGGTTTATAATTGATATAAACCAATCTTATAGATATTCAACTCATTAACAATTATCTTAAATTCAAACCTATCATATAAGCTTTTTCCCAAATTAGAGATACAATCCCTAATTTGAATCTGTTTCAATATCTCATCTTCTCTAAAGCTTGCAGTAAATATGCTTGACCTCTTTTTCATTATGCTTATTTTTCAACAATGTTTGACCATCTTATAATTAATTGCAAATTTTGGTGGTCCAATTTCCACTTCATGATTTTCATTAGCTCTCCTTTCTTCATTACCTTTGCCAATAATACATACCCTTATATGTATAGACATATACATACATACATACATATATATATATATAAAACAAAAATGGATACTTTGTATATGAAATTAATTTAAACACCCTCCATGCAAATGCAATATAGTTGTACGTATACATATATATTATAATATATAAAATAATACATATATATATATATATAGACACACACACACACATAATATAATACCACATTTTCCAATCCTCTTGTTATTATACATGTAAACATGCATAATACATATATAGTCACAATGCCTTCTAGATTAATGTTGCATATTTATCATCAAGCATAAATAAATCAATGAATAAATAATGATAAGATGGTTTTAGATTTATTTGTCGCATGTTCATTTAACTTGTAAACATAAATAGTTTCAATGCTAATTCATTACAAAACCTATACAATATTTATGAATACTAATTTGTTGTACTAATGTATTCTTTTCTTGTTATGTAGATGAAACATCTATAAAGTCTAAAGTTAAATACTTTGATTTGGATAGATTCTAACACTCATAAGTGATATCAACTTTCCAAATCCATACTTTCAAGAATTAAAAATTAAATAACTTAAACATCTAAAATGATAAATATAAATTAGCTAATTTTCTTTCGTTAATATGTTATCATGATTTTGTAATGATATTGTTATGATCTTATGATGGTATTTTATGGTGCTTGTGACTTCTATTTATGAAACATTTTTTAGGATTGTTAGGATATTACTAGAACTCTGTCGGATTTTCATCAACTCAAATACTTAGGGATATGACTAGAAATGACAACTCTGCTAGGAAAAATGAATTAATTATATTTCATAGGCAAACAATATTATCCTAAGATAGTTTTAATCACTTTCAAAAACCTAAAAAATAGATAATCACTTAAGAATGCCTTATATCTATTGAACCTAAAACATAATTTTTGGCTTAATTTTTCTTAATGCCATTGCATTGACCATCCTTATTAACAAATAAATAATAATGTTCTAGCATTATTTACTTGCAAAAATGTATCAATATTGCAAATCCTTTGTCACACCCCTCTCATAGTGCAACATGCTCCCGTGGAATAATGAATATTCTCCAAATAAATGGAAACCATTGATTATCCTACAAGGGATGTAAAATTTTTATTATTTTTTTATTATTTACTTTTAAAACAAACTTCGTCTTTGTAAAACTTTGTATACATGTAATGAAAAGTATATGAAGTTTATTTCTCAAAAGTTGATACATGTGAAATTCATACTATATATATTATGTTTGAAGAAAAATATTTAAATCATAAAGTCTAGATTTATACACATTATTTACTACCTTATGTGCATTTCTAGTTACATAATATATATACATATTTTAGTACATAATATTAATTTAAGTCTTTCCCATCAGAATGAGTCCTGCTAAATTGGTGTTATAGGATCCGTGTGCTTCAAGCCATCTGCTAACCTACATCCATTAAATGATGAATGCTGAGTATAAAACTCAGTGGTGCTAAAAAAATAAGTATAATAATTATAAACCAATCACGTATTACATAATATCTTTCATGTCATCAAATAATTGTAGTATAAATTGATCTTAATCATAATCACAGTTACATTATAATGTAATAATTCAAGAATAGCATTATCCAATAACTCATGCGTATAATTATCATTTATAAACATAGTTGATCAATAACATTAGATAATATTCACTAAGAGTCTATAACACCTCATCTATCATGATAAAACATCACCTGTATTCCTTCAATCTATAACCTTTTAGGAGTACCTGTAAGTAACACATGCTTAATAACATATATATTATATTGATTAACATAAACGAATATTCATTATTATCATTACTATAAAATATTCCCATAATATAAGCATATCGTATAATCATTGTGAAATATCATACTCTATCTCTGTTATGTATTCCTACCATAAATAAGTCATAAAATAATAAAGAATAGGAATTACCAATTCTATCTATATATCATTGTAAATTATCAGCTGTTTGTATATCACTATAATTCTTCAGCATATAAATACTATCTAAGAGCACAGGCTCACACCTCTATAATTTAATTCTTTGTAGTATTATATCATCATATTATCAACATTAGAATACTGTAATCATATAATATTTCATCAGCATGATCATTACTGCTCTTGAGCATAAGCTTGAATAACTGTATATTATTTCCTTTATGGCATAACTATGCCCTGTGCATTAGCACTGTAAACATCTATTTATCAAAGTATCTGTATCATTATACAGTATATTGAACTGTACTTCATTACTCTATGAACAACTCTATATAAGCATGATTACAGGGCATTCAACATTCCATCTACTACACTTTCATGATATATAAATGATAATGTATGTCTGTAAGAATGCATTCATGCTTTGCATTCTCCTTCTAATTTTCCTATAACATATCATTTTTTTTCTGTATGATTGTGCATAATCTGAATTCATAACTGGGTCCCTTTATGTATCGGTACTCATCTCCCGTAGGAGGTCATTATAACTGTATGGTTTTGTGAACCCGTTTTTGTTTTCTATATGTATCAATACTTATCTCCCGTAGGAGGGCATTATAAATGTATGATTCCATCGAGGGAATCCATCATCTTTATGACCCAATACGCTTTTATTGATCATTATCTCACATTCACTCATTTTCCTCCTTCCTTATTCCTCCATGTCATACAATGAATATAAATATATATATAGATGATTCATAACATGATATGTATGTATTATACTGTGATGCTATAATGAAAATGTGTAAACATCACAATAAAATATCATACATAATCCATTTTACACATTCAGTAACATTAAATATAATGAATTTCATTTTATAATGCAAATACATTAAAACCTTGCTCATTAGCCCTGATTAATGGGTCGAGATATTATAATCCATCAACTATAAATCACTATTAACTATTCACTTCAAATCATGGCACATCATAGATAAAATACCATATTTAATATTACTATAAACTATAGATATAGTAACTCATACATTGCTATTTTATAACTACATATTATTATGGTATAATAACAATCTTTCATCATAAGCCATTATACACATTTCATATCTTTTGATCTTTTATAAAGAAAGAGCATAAACATCATATAATATCTCTGTCTCTATGATAATTCATCTATTGACCTTATTTAGTAGGTCACCATATCATATATAATCAAATAAAAATCTCTATAAACATAATGCTTTAACTATCGACCTTATTTAATAGATCATGATATCATAAAACATGACTTATATCCTTTAGTAATTGATCATCCCTGAAACGACAGTAGTTTTATTCACTACTTCACTATAAGTATATAGATTGTTGTAGTAAGATATTGATCCCATGAGGATTTAGTGGTTTATCCACCACTACTCAGATTTCTGGTCTATTTGAGCAAGGATAGTGGTTTGGTGTTTAGAAGTAAGCAATTGCTAAAGTAAATGAATAAAGAAGTGCAATGGATTCAAAGGCCAGAAGATAACACAAATGATAAGGAACATAGGACTTGAAATCATCATTACCAAGCTAGAACAACGATCATGTGCTTATTGCTACCCAAGATATCCCATGCCATCGATAACCCACTCTCAAAGTGGAACTAACTAAATCCCACTCTAACCTTCAGAACTCCTTAGTCACATTCAGAATCCTCCAGTTAGGGGAACTATCTAACAATTATACATGAATTAAGAGCATGTAGATCTCTCTCACATACCAACCTAACCAGAATGAATAAGCTTTCCATAATTCAACTCTCGTTGCAATCACAGAGCTTAAGTAATCATTTAGAAAGCCAACCTTTAGAAATGAACATCTCTCAATCAATAAGCATTCTATAATCCAACTCTCGCTGTAATCATAAAGCAGAGGTTTTGTTTCCAAAATCAAACTTTAAAATTAATCATTCATAGCAATGTTGAAATAAGCACAATTAGTTAACCCAACAAGGGATTTCAGAAATCAAATCCTACAAGAAAGTACTTAGCCACTCATGGCTAAGGGAAAATGCAAGATAAAATGAAGAACAAAGAAGAACACTATATAGAATTGCCTTAAGGAACGAACTGCTCCTGGGTAGTAAGTTGTTGCTGTATTGTAAATGGAGAGTGATATCCCAAACCCTAGATACCATCTTCCTTTTTATGCTTTGAGTGGAGGTTCCCCCAATCTTATCTTCCAGTTATTTGTATCCTTTGCCCATATTGTAGGTTCCATTGCCCATTAATTCCTATTAAAGTTTTTTTTGTTTTCTTGCTCCCCTCATGGAACCCATTCCTTCCCTCAGTCTTCTGCAAAGATCATTCTTTAAATCACCAATAATTACAAAGTCATGATCGTGGAGTTGGAGTCCACAATCGGTAGAATTCTACCAAGGTGCCCCCTCTTCACTTAAGTCTTTTGTCATGATCGTGGAGTTGTCCGTGGGTCTTACTCCTCTTGATGAGCTTCTGTCATAATCATTGAGTTAAATGCCATGATCGTGGAGTTATTCTTCTTGCATAAAATTTCTTCAATTTTTCCTTTATTGCATCTTAGACTTTGCACACTTAACACACATTAAATTCTACTAAAAACATGATATTCAAAGTGAAATATAATGGAATGAATGCAAAATCACAACCTAAAACTCCTAAAACACAATGCATGATGGCACCTATCAGTAATTGTTCTCAATATATTAGCCATCATTTATCATCGTAACATAATAACATCATAAATGAAGAAGATAATCATCATATAAATTCTCTATAATCATGATACTTTATATAGAGTATATTATACTTTTTAGCATTCACTTTTAATTTAACCTTGATCATTCATGTTCATAGTATAGTAAAAATATCACATAAAACATGTAACTACATGTTAATATCAAGGTAAGTTAATAACTTACCCACCAATCCACTAAAAAGGAATCAGTTAATAAATAGAACGAACCTGTTTTCATGATTCCATTGTATCCATAATGAAATAATGCTACCTTTATCTCTTTAGTGATGCCTGTGGTAACATTATCATTCAACCATTCAAGAATAAAATCTATTATACTATTAAAACATTTAGTGATACTAATATATCATACTTTTATTTCAAAGAATGAATCATGTAACATGTAGTAGTAATATTTATATTCTTACATCTCATTCCATATTATGCTCATATATGTCAATATTACTTACATGAATGTATGTAAGTACCATTGGTTTCCTTTTGATAATAATATAGGATAATAATCTCATACATGTTTTAACTCATACATATGTTCATGTTCAAGTACCCATATTAGTCATACTTAGGCATAATAGCATGTAAGATATATATTTTGATTTATTGGGCATGTATAAAGCACTTAGCATTCATGTTTAAAATGTAATGCATTAAGGTCATTATATACCTCTAAGTATGTATACATATGAATAAGATAAAGTAATGAGGTTTAAGTGTGCATAGCTTCAAGTTTGAAAGCTAGGAACTTGTATTCATTAAGGTGCCAAACGTACAAGGTATATTACTATTCAAGCATTTACACAATTCATCTTAACCACTTTACGACATAATTTCATCATTATACCTCATATACACATTCATTCAACTATTTAACATGTAAATCCATACTTAATAAAAGAAGCAATTCATACAAAGATTATCGTCACATTACTTGCTTTCAATCACCTCACATGTAAGTCTATGACTTAACATAATTAAGCAATCCTAAAAGAATTCTTAACATTGCTTAACTAATGTAAAACTTAATATCATATCCATATATAATGAATATAAAATTTAAGGATATAATTAGCAATATAAAAAGATTTCAACATAAATCAAGTTATAGGTAAAAAGCTATCCCTTTTTAAGTAGCTCCGAGTTGTTAACATGCATAAACATGAATCAAACATCTATTATATCACATGAACAGTATTCGGACGAATCAAAATCACATTAAACTCAACAAAACACAATCAAAATGCAATCAAATCAATTGAAAAATCAAATAAAATCAAATAAAATCACAAACTAATTAAACAAAAGGCAGTAGATG